>JAGDQP010009082.1:38931-59647 GCA_022664845.1 Lepisma saccharinum
GGCACAATAATACATATAAAATATGTATAAATTCGTTAAGGATAACTTGTACTGTAGAATATTTTGCAAAACATTTTCTGAATTGTAATTACTTCATGCTTCTATAATATAACTGTGAAATATTTTAAGATTATAGTTTAAGAATGTCTATATTCTTAAAACTTTGTATATATGTTGAACATTAATTTTATTATATGTTGGAAATATTTTCCTTGGTGTATATTCCTACATAGTCACACAAGGGACACATACTATATTATTTGCTCCTATAATATAATCATATTAACGATGCATCAGGAATATTTTATATCCGCATATCCACTGCGTATTTGTTTTTATTCAGACCTTTATATTATATTGTATTATTTGAAATTAATAAATTCATATATGAACTCCAGTTCGCATATGGTTTACAGTTGGTATGGTAGACTTCCGCATAATAATGTACATAATTGGTTTCAAAAGTTGTCATTTTACTAGTGAGTGGGTACTCTGTTTAGTTATAGACACATAAGTCATCACAATGCAATGCGCATTTCCATTTTTTATTTTCTCTTACGTTTATCTTACTTACGTTTTATATACACTCATCGTTAAAAAAAATCGAAATAAATGGGGAGTATTATTACCTGCAACACATATCCTTTTTTGGCGTTGCCAAAAGTCCTCTTCAGAACTTCATCGTTCATGTTGCGTGAGCAGCATTTGATACAAAGAAGCACTTAGCTGGTACTATTAGTCGTTAATCATCCCATCAGGCATGTAGTCCCGTCCCATCATACCATCCCATCCCATCACATCTAACGTTAATAGATATTGAGGAACGTTCGTGAGATTAATATGATTGGATTAACAGCGTCATCGTGAACGCGCAGGAGGAAAACCGTTTCTTTTGTTTCTGGCGTAGAGGGTACTTTTTTGTTGGCGAATAATATATTGCTATCCTCTCCGAAATCTGCTTGCAGGAACAGAAGTAGTGTCTTAATACAAATGTAAGCGGTTATTCTCGCTTCAAAGTCTGCTTTGTTGAATTACTTTTTTTTATGTACTTTGATATTGATCATTGTTTTCGAGCTTCAATGAACTATTGCGGGTTTACACCTAAATTACGCTGCATTATACACTGAATCCTGTTGTGTATGAGCCTCGCAAGGGACTCAAAAACATTTCCTCTGAATACATTTTCATACCCTCCATTTCATGGCTTTCCTTTCACAATCACTGTTTTCACATATTTTAGATTTATTCGGTACGTGGCTTTCTTTCTCTTCTTTCTGCTATGAGAAGATGCGTATATTTTTCCAGTCTAGCTATGGAAACTACTATGGAAATTTAGGTAGTAATCGATAACATGTAAAAGAAACATATTGTTTTTTCTACATGTACATTCATATATTATCATGTAGTCAGATGAAGTAGGTAGGATATTCGTTAATGAGGACCCCAGATGGAGAGGGATGTAGCATGTGAGATGGAGAGATTGCACCCGAGACGGAGAGATAAGAGCGGGCCAATTTTATCAAAAATCCTTTATACACAATTGCTTAATTCTAAATGTAACTCCTATTCGCAAACACATATCACATCATCATTTGTGTTAATTTCAAACACTGATCCTTTCATTGCAAAGGAAATGTGAATTGTTATAAACTTTAAATGCACAACAATTTGTTATTTCTAAGTATATTTAGGTAATAAATAAATTATTTAAAATACTTACAATGTGATATCTTTCATTTCAAAGAAAGAGGAGTAAAATCTTGTAGTCTGATTAATTGACAAATCATTTATGAGATTATTGTTCTCTACCTAACTATTGATAACATTGAATGTGCACAATAAAGCCTAACAAGATCGATGTTTCTATTGTAATACAATAACAATTATTTGATGATTTGAAGGTGTTTGACAATATAAGATCTTAATTCAATTGAAGTGTATATGTTAGTTATTTTAAACGATAACAATATTTTCTGGTCTCGGATTTAAATGTACACTTTATTGATTACACATATTCAATGTTTATGATATACACATCTTCAGGTCTCGACTACTTTTGCAGTCATTATCAAGTGTCTTGTTAAGTTTATACATTTTCCTTTTTTAAAATGTCTTTAAATAATTGAACTCCTATTGCAGTCCGACTAGGCCCTTATTTATTTCTTTGAGAGGAAAAAAATTCCCTTTGTTCTTTAATGTTACATTATATTATAATATGTTCACATTATTGGTTAAAACTTTAGTGTTCATTTACCTTATGTTATATATGCTATAACATAAGAAATATTATTCTGTAAAATGTTACCTCTATTTCAAAAATAACATATTAAAGTACTTTAAGCAGATCTACATAAAAAAATAAAACTTCATCATACTAAACATTTAAATATTCCAACTGAAGATTTAAACAACAGCAATGATAAGTGAATGTGTCTGCCAATTAAACTGTCAGTTTGAATTTTAAAGTTCTAGTATTTTAATATACTAGATGTTCAATCACTAAAAGGATGTACTGAAATTAATTCCATTCCTTTACATATCTAAACTGATGCAATATTTTAAAAAAATACGATAGGAATGCTCATAAGTTTGCTAACTCCGAACTATCTAAATACCAGACATTTCAATCTATTTAATTTTGGTAACCGGACATTCAACACTCTATGAATAATTAGCGCAGCACTTCATTATTATATCTTGCTCAAGTTTTATTTGAAATTTATTTATGGTCTTTAGGCATCTAAGGCACATGTCGGGATAGGGGGCGCAACTGATTCGGAAAAGTGTCGGCTAGGTCCTTCCTTGAAGGTGGCATCCAGGCGAATACTGGTGTAAATAAGAAAATTGCTGGAAAACCTCAGTCTGGATGGTCGCTAGCTGGGACCGAATACATGACCTTCCGAATTCTACACCAAAAACAGGATCTGGGCTACAAAACATACGGAATTGTCCAGTTGGAACAATACAATATAAAGACATGTATTTATATTGGCTTGAAATTACTATTTGTAATATTATTATTTTATATTTTAGTTCGTTATGATCCATCTACTAGGTGTACCTAAATTTAGGCAATTCTCATTTTTACAGTACGGAAGTATTAATTGTGACTGACACCTTGAACTGACACTTTCAATACTAACAACTTCATTACACCCAGGAAAACAGAAAACTTATTTAGATCCAACCCTGTCATTCAAAGTACAAGTTATATTTGTTAGTCATTAAGTACAAGAAAATAGTGAAAGGAGGAGAAAGATTTAAAAATTTTCCCAAGGCTGCTGAGTGTAATGAAGGAATGTTTTTATTTATACTTTCGACACGTTTTTATTTGCATTTAAAATAGCATCATGAAGTAAAGAGCGGTAAAACATATGAACCAATATCACTGTCCACCAAGAATATTGCCAGAGTCCATTCTAATATGAAAAATCGTATATTTTTGGAATACATTACTCATACTCATGTACAAAGCTTTTAAGCTTTCAGATTGTGATTTTTTTGCCATGTTCGATGAGTTGCCATTGAAACTTGCCTATTGACTCCAAAAACGTTCCAGCAAGTTAAATAACTTGGTTTTGTGTGGAAATATGCACAGTTTGTAAAACAATCTCAACTCTTACAACATATTGTTTTTCAACCATGCCTAAATGATAAACTTTTTGTATGTAAATATCTTAAAATTTTTAAATATACAGGGCTACATTTCGTGCAAGAACCATCTCTCTATGTGTTTTAGTTCAGTAGTTACGTATTATAAAATTACGGGTTATGTAACTTTCGGGACACTCTGCAGGGTGTATTCAGTATTTAATATGTCTTCATCAATTATATTTTGGCTAAAAATACTAATATACAAAATGAACATTCATTGTAACGATAAATACAGTATAGTTCCTAAATGTAGAAACAAAAACAATTCGTGAATGCTGATAAAGTGTAAGGATATATTTCGATACAAAATAATTACAAATTTAACGAAACTCATTAAGTATTTTATTGTAGCAGAAATCAACCACAGCATTTAGAATTAAGTTTATATAAAGTTATTCAGAATGGTTTCACTAGACCTAGAGTGCTTTGGGGCTAATTGTATTTTAAATTGAAGTCTTCACTCATCAAATATATAACATTACCGCCGATTTTAGAACACATCAATAAAAAACAGGATATTTGGCCTCAGGTTTAAACTTGCAACTGGACATCAGACAATTAAATCAAAACAGGACTGTCCAATTAACCGGATTATTGACAAACCTATTGACATCCATGTAATGCTGATAATAGAACAGTTGGTTGGCCGCATTCTTTAGTGGTAACAAAATTGTTTCTATGTATAGTAATACGTGGTAATGAATGTGGTAACAACCCCATGAGGGAAACTCAGTGGGCCACCGGTTGCCCACCAACCATGAAGGCGGGCCACTAGAGGCCCGCAGAATTTTCTTTATGGGGAAGGTTGGTACGAATGAAATGTTCGTTTTGATACATCGTGGGAAACGCACATCAGCAATACAAAGCAGGGATCGACTATAGCCGTGCGTCTAACGTTGCAAACTCTGCATTTATCCAGAAACATGCTGGGTTACGCAGATAATCAAGAGGCAGTGTGTTCTTGAATAGGGCTATATGAAGTTGCATTATGAAGAACACACAATTGCAAATCAACTCAAACATTTCCTATATGAATAGGGAATGAGCGCTCCATTCGCCGTTGATTTTTTAAATTGAGTTTCTGTGGTAAGAAATTGGAAGATGAATCTCTGAATAACATCATTTTCTGATGATCAACACAGAAACACTGTGGATCGAACTTTCTGATAAAGTGATCGTGCCATTGAAGAACAGCTGGAATACACCCGACCACTGTCGCTTGTCTGCTGCTTTTTATCGCCAAGGTGAACAATTTGCACTTATGGGTGCAATATGAGTTGGCAAGGATCAAAAATAATTTTCCTGTTAAAGTGTGCAGTTCTCGGAATGGAATGAATAAGAGGGAGAGTTTTCTGCATCAGATTGTCACTTCAGATGAAATATGGTTCTCCTGTTGCAATCGTAAATGGCCAGGACATGAGTCGGATCGTGTTCAACGTCCAGAGATAAATCCTAACAAACCTATCTATCCACAGAAGGTGTTGAAGGTACCGTGTTATATGGCGGGAATGATCTGTCATGTATTTCTTAGTCGAGTTGAAACCTTCACTTTAGATAGATACAGTTCTGAACTCTATAAAATACACCGCAAATTTATCTGTAAGCAACCAGCAATGGTCAAGAAACATGGTGTCTTCATGTTAAATGGAATTGTCAGCGCGAAAATGAAGTCTTTCCATGAGTTCAATATTGAACCCTATCTCACCCGCCGTATTTCCCCATCTCTCTGCCAGAGACTACTACCTCTTCCGACATCTTAATCACTTCTTGGCAGTGAAGACCTACGCTGCTGATCGAGCAGGGAACATGCATTTGATGATTTATTCACATCGTAGACTTATTTCGTCATGGAATCCAATCGTTCACTAAGCAATCGCAATTGTTTGTGGCTATAGAGAGCGACTAATTTGCACATAGTGGAATTGGGGCGGACATTTCATTCACCAACATAAAAATTCATTTATAATTCAACCTCCCACTTTGGTAATTCAATATACAATGACGAGGTGAAGGGTTTTAATTTACTCACTGACATTTTTAAGCTATTAGCAGGATTTTCACACAAACTCTACGCGGACTTTTTCATTGCACGTTCTTCTTGTTCAGTGGTAATATTAGAAAATATTTGTTTATTTCGTACTGCAAAACATCACCTTTCAAAATTAAATGTATAACCGACGGCACGTGAATTTTTATTTGTTCTTCACTAATTGGATGAAGAAACGTTGATGTTAAATTTATGTTCACTTTTAGAGCATTAAAATATTTTAAATCATTCCTTACTATTTCCAGGCATTCATTCTTCATACTGTTCAAGAACGAATTAGTATGACAACAATATTTTTATAATCAGTATCTGTAGGGAGCACATAATATTTTAATTTATTATTGAGAGCACCACATACATAAACGTTATCGATTTTTTGTTTCATCACTATGATTAGCTTTGATATGCTTTGAAATATTAGTTTTGGATATAAATTTATAGCAGAACTCGCAAATCACTTTTTTCAATTATTTTGGAGGGACGAAAACTATATGATATTGAAAAAAAAAGTTTTTCTTTTGCACTATTTTTTTTTTACCGATACATTTCTTACTTATAATTTAAATTTAACACACACGATTATGATGGTGATGTTCCGATAAAATGTTTGCTATTTGGCACGATATCTTCAATATGGGTCAAAATATTATAAAAATGAATCGAAAAATCTCCCCTTATGAACGCTTTGTCATTTCTCATCATACTCTGCCTAAATTCAAAGTTTGATGATGATCCGATAAAATTTTGGCAATTTATCCCAATAAAAATTGTTTATTATCAGGTCACGTGGTTAAATAAACAGTGTTGCTAAATTTAAAGGCTACAATTGTTTAGCAAGTCACGTGATTAAATAAACCGTGTTGCTAAATTTAAAGGCTATTATGGATATCTAACTTATTTTAATAATTAGTTGCTTTTAACCCGAAGAAAATGTTAATTGGTACAGTGACAAGATATTATTATTATTATTCGAAACAACTAGTTCATAGCAACATTTCTACACTTTCACATTACCAATAATTAGAGTCATTTATAAATAGAGAGAGAAAAAGTAACAAACAGGACTTATGTTGAATGTATCATTCGGCATTCGTCTGGTGCAATCAGCATTGAAGATAAATATTTACTATAATGCTGAAGTAAAATGAAAGCGGCTTTGCTCTATTATGTAAGATACTATTCCTCGATCAATAATCAGTGTTATGAATAAAACCAAATAATAAAAAAATGTTAAGATGTTTTTGATAGCTGGGAGTATACATAATATCTAAGATAATGCTGTAAAACAGTCATTACTTTTAATTAACTATTCAACTATTAGTTTTGATGATACGATAATTCCGTTAACATCACTGCAAGGAACCTTTTGGGTCGAAAATGGTTAAATATATTGATGAAAACCATATTTATGCACAAATCGGGATGCGCGCATACGCACTTTTGAAGGGTATGGAGCAGTAACCTTCCGGGTACTCGTAGTACAAAATAAGCTCGTAAAGGATACATTGATAGCGATTCGGGTGTGTATGAGTCCTTATTTCTGCCCTACTGATGGGGACCAGAGGAAGACCAAAATATTTTGTTAAATGAAATGTCAGTTGCTGTTAATTAAGGTAGTAGTAGTTTCTTTTGTAATGGATGTATTTGATCCTCAATTGCGATTACCAATTTTGGCAATACGGTAATTTTTTTAAATTGACAAAATAAGACGTTTTCGGTGACTCTAATAGTTAGGAATATTTTGTTACTACTGGGGTGCAAAATTGTGATAACTACGTGATTGGTTAATAGGGCGGGCGCTCATTGTAAATAATACACACAAATTTGAAGTTTTGGAGTACGTTAAAGAAACGTGTTGCCAATTTACGTAAAGTCGCGGAAAAAGTTTCTAATAAATGTGTCACATCACGAGCGTGATATTTTTCTTTAGTATATTTAATGTACGTTAATCTAAATGTTTAGATGTAGGCGTAATTTATATACAGTCGATGTATACATGGTTGCCTGAAGTAAGGAATAAAATTGTGGTAATCGCATTTATATATTACATACTCGGACAACATTAATTATTAATGTATTGTGACGGGCGTTATTATACTCAATGTTTTAAGGCTATATAAGTGATTCTAAGACAGAATAATCTTTATACCTTAATAGTCAATTGAACGATGATCTAAATATAGTTGGATATTTCATTACTACGTCATATTTGAGTAGTTCAAAATCGTAAAATATCATTTTCAAAATAATCAAAATCAATTTTTCCGTATTAATATGTATAAAATATCTAGTAATCAATTATCATCGTCAAATATAAGAACAATATAGAGAACGGCAAATATCAAATATGATAAATGTGTTATTATATTACCGAATTAATTATTAGGGAAATAGTTTGGGAATTTGTCTTATATTCTTCGAAACTATTAAATTTATTTTAAAAATTTCTAAGAAAGTGTTGTGGATTTTTGATGTTGGACATTAATAAAACTAATTATATCAAACTGATTTTAGTACCTCTATGTGGTTAAAGTTAAACTCAGGAAATTATTCAAAAATATTTCTACAAAATAGAATTTATTAAAATATGTACTTAACAACTGCATGTGAAATAAACGTGTAATTTTGAAGATGGAATATTATGGAAATCTAATTGTCAAAATGAAAACAATATGGTGAAGTGCGTTAATGTACTAAAAAATATATGATATTTAATATAATTGGAAGAAATTTCAAACATTGCAAACTTAAATTATAGGGAAATCGACCCTTAAAATGAATTTTTGGAGAAGGAACTAACGAGTTTCACTGTTATTCCGAAGTCCTGTAGCAGACCAACAATGAAATCGTAATGACGATTTGTTGAAACATTTTTGCGTAATTTGCGAAATGTTGTTAGTATATTAAATGGCATTGTAACTGTCTCCCCTTTATTTCATTTAATACGTAACATTTCGTATGTTCTATTACCCTAAAATTATCTAGGTTGATATGTGTTTCCACAACTGTTGATAGTGGGAAACATTTTATTGTAATTGAATGTGAATTGTGCAATATCATACATTTCTAAAGGGGAAGCTTTCGAAACTAAAACATGCAGGACAATTGAGTCAAATGAAAATGAAAATGGTGCCAGTATAGTATTAATTAACTTACATATTCTTACGTTAATATGATAATCATAATATGTCTTACATTTAGTTTGTAGATCAACTTGCAGAATCTAGTATTTTCCTGTCTACATCATTATACAGTGCTGTGTTTGCTCTGTGCTACGTCAATACATGTACTCACACCTAATAATATTTGCCATCCTTCAAAATAATTTAGATGGAAGTTCAAAATGATATAATTTTACGTACAGCAATATGATGGTTAGTGTGTCACTTAATAAAAGTACATGGCTCCTATCTGCCTTTTGATAAGAATGAAAGAAATATTATTTTAAATATTTCCAAATGAATGTCTAAATGGGAGTTTTGTAAGAATTACAAGTAGTGCAGATTCATTAATAACTTTATTATTATAATTACTATTTATATTATTGTGGCAACTATTTTAAGGGATATTTCGAAGTGGAAAGATATGCCTATTCAGTTCTATCGGGCTTAATTCTTGTAGTGGCGCAAATATAAATCAATCGTGAACGAGTTATATCAAAATAATTCACTTAATGGAATGTATGATACAAATGGGTACGGCTAATAGCAGGAGGAGAAAGGACGACCAGCGCACATGTGAAGTATGAAGAGGGCTTGTAAAATATTCCTGGAAAGGAAAGAGGGAATGATTAACATGCTACTAGCGCAAAGGGGTTGAATATTTGGGCAATAAAAATAATTATGGTGCCGAACAATATGATAAATGACCAAATTGTTGGGAAGATTATAGAATATAATCGCTAAAAACCTTCTTAACAAACTGGGTTTTTGGTAGAGCAAAAACAAATAATTATGTTTATCATTTATTATTTACATTTATTGCAAGTGGCAGCTCAGATTATAAGTCAAAATGCACATATATTATTTACAACAAAACATGGAACTACATAGGAGACGTTAACACATCTTGTCGACGTCGGAATTCTGGATTATGACTGACATTAAAATTTACAAATTTAAATCACATTGGAATATTGAATAGCAAATTAATACAAACAAATGTATAGCTACAATTACCAGGATCACATCAAATTGAATATATATACCAACATACTTAATTTTAGGGAGAGGAACATACCTTTCGCATTTAGGATATTTTCTCTTGTGTTGATCTGTCTAATGATTTGCACTTCGTAAGATAGAGGCAGAAGTTTCACTTATTACTTTACGAGTGCCGCAAGGATATTTGAACCAAATATATAAAATTAGTAATTTCACAAAGTCCAAAATAGTTTGTTTTCGAAGAAAACTGTTTGACGAATCTGAACGTAGTAATCTGCTAATACAAGAGATTCTATTGAAGCTATGTCGAATACTCAATGATGGCGGTCGAGTGAGTCGAAGGTTTCAACTAATATTTATATCAGTATAGTTTCCGATTGAAGGAAGTATTGCGAACTTTCATATGGCAAGAATTACAACTTTCCGAAGTGAAACTGTTTAAAAAAAATAAAATTACTTCTTAGAAAGTTCTGTTGTTAACATTCAGATAAACAATATTTTTTTTTAGATCTACACATACCAGTCGAGATGAAGCACAAATGTACGTAATATTTTTTTTTCTGTGTGAAGCAAGGTTGAATCCTGTTTATTGAGGAAAGTATTCTTTCGTAAGAAAGTACTATCTTTCAAGAAAGTAAATCCTACTTGTTGGAGGCGATGGAATAGAATTTTCCAACTATGAACAAATTTGCAATTCACATGCATGTGTTGTGCTCATGGACAATTTCAACCACTTGTACTTAGATTCTGTGATAAATGTGTTTTGTTTGTATATTCAAGTATCGCGCGATACTTCCGGTTGTGAAAATTGCTTTTTTCTAGGCCTGTGTAAGTGAATAAATTATTTTCTTGTTTATTTATTTTGTTTCTTCTTCTCATTATTATATTCTTTTTGACTCCAGTTTTTTGTTCAGTTTCCGTCTATTTTACAATGGTAATTTGATCGTTGGGTCTGTACGTATGTCTGTTGTTCAGCATTTGTTGTTTATTATTTTTATTTTATATTATTAATTTTCTGATCGATAATTGTTTCTTTCCTTAGGTAATTCGTTTTTGATTTGTTTGTTCCATAGTAGAGACCATTTAGCTTCATATGCTATGAGGGTGTCTCAGCGATAGTGTGTTCTCTATTATTATTGATAAATATTATTTAATTATACACAAGGTTATTTTAATGCTGATGTATATTCTGAGAGCCTTTACACTTGAGAGAAAGAAAAAAAATAAAGTCCTTTAATTTTCATCTTCTTCTTATTGTTATTAGGTGGGATGATGCCGCTGGGCACTGACTTATAAGGTATTTTGTCAAACATTTCCATGACAAGGAAATGTCAACTAAACTTTAGCTTGTTCAACTCTATTTCATCTTAAGTACTGCATAAAAAGTGGGAAACCGTTAACATGAATACTGGTACATCGGCAAATACGTGTCAATGGTGTAAGAGCGAAATTACCGTGAATTATCCCACCAACTACATAAAAACCTTGTTTTTTACAGCAAATGAGCAGACAAAGGCTTTGCAGCTAAGACCACGGAGGTTAATAGTAAAGTGGACTTACCTACTTTCAGTTAATTGCAAATACAGTAACTCTCAGAATAAACACTTTATGTGCTGCTTTCTGTAAAATGACAAATTAAATGAGGTTTTAGTAGCTACGAAAGTTATGTATGAGAAATGCTGCTCTTTCTCTGTTGAATATCTTGCACTCAATCAAGAAATCAAAAAAATGAATGAATGGGTATAATACCTTTTTAAAACAACAAACCGTACTGTATGCCATGTTTTATCCTAGTGTCTCTCCTGTACAAGGGCAGAACGTGATCGTTAAGGAAAACTCTCCCATTTAAATTAATTGGAATAGTTCTGTAGACTGAGAGTCAAATCGATAGGCTGTGAACAAGAGACATGGTATAATAAATGATAACTGACAAAATAATAAATCGAAACTTATCCCTAACAACAAACAGTTTTTTCTCAGCAACAATGCGGGTCGAGTGTAAGTCATGGTGCTGTTACCGCCCAAACACTTCATTTAATATTATCAGCAGCAATGCATCTGTAGGTAACTCTGATACCAGAGTTAATGCTGTAGCTACCAATGCCAAATCGAACGAAGAAAACTGGATTCCTGTCAACACGTATGAATGTATATAAACCTACAAACTTAACGCAGGTGAATGCGAACACAGGTAACCCTGTAGAAGTATGTCAAGACAACTTATACAAAAGTAATTTAAAATCACTTTTAAATTAAAGGTAAATTTTCAACAGTCTAAATTGAAAGTCCCATTTGCCACGAAGCTGGATACAGAGCTCTCGTGCAATAACATATTATATTAATGACAATCCGAGTCATAAACCGACTAAATGAATGATGTTATAAACCTATTCCCAAAGTTGCACCACTAGGTTGCAAATCAAATAATTCAAATAAAAAACAACGAATTCTACACAGCTTCACATCCAACGTTCTGACTTAAGGGGCCTATATACAGTATTTCATGATACATTGAAGAAATATAAGTGACATTCTGAAAATACATTTAACCGTGATAAAAATTAAACCACAACACCTGGGCCTGATGAGACAATGGCGCCAGGAGAAGAAACCCTAGACACTTGAACTGTGCAGGAAAGAGTAGAATTCTTAATTTAGCTTATGACGAAGGGTAGTTCTATAAGATTTTACTACCAGAACATGCGTGGTCTTAACTTAAATATTAGTAGTTTTATTTATGAAATAAACTGTAAAAATTTTGATATTATTTACCATCAATGAAACTAGGTTTAAACATGATAATTATAATTCTCACAACTCTCAAGTGTGTAGAATTTGATTAGATCTGAGAAGATAATCAACTCTAGCTCGAACACTAAATGTTGGGCATATAACTTACAATAATTAAATATACACACTTTCAACAAATCGATAGCACTTTCTTAAATTTAGGGATCATTATAGGGCGTATTACATGTAAAGGTATTCCCACATTATTTCTTGCTCTACATTATTTTCCACCTAAGCTTGCAACCACATTCGTTCCCGAATACTGAATATCGTTCACTGAATTATTTATTGAGAAACAATAAAATATAGGTTTATTGGAGGTGTTAATATTCAATAAATTGATTTGTCCACTGGTATGATAACTACACCGTACTTTGGCAGGATCTATCTTAAAATTAACTAGTCTTATGACAATTAAAAATTATATAAACAAAATGATCACCCGAAAGTTCTTAAGTTACTACTTACGATTATTAACTCTGGTAAGCTATTTACTTAGGCCAAAGCTTTGACAAAATTTTAGAAATTCCATCCACTTTTATATTTACAATTGAGGATATAAATTCATATTTTGGTGATCAACTATATAGTGGCAGATCAATAAACAAATATTGTTTTAACCTGGCAAATTTCGAAGGCTTAGTCTTCGACTTGTGTAGGATGCAACAAACAATATACCCTGTCAATATTAGCGATGTACAAGAGAGTATTAATAACGTGTATGCTTATATGCACGACCGTTCCAATGAGTATGATCCAAAATGTAATAAATCATTGATCACTCAAAGCACAAAGACCGATGGATGAGAAGTGATCTCAAAAAGGCAATCAATAGGAAGGAATAACTTTATATAAAACATGAACAGTTATATTATGATACGAGAAATATGATGACATTAGAAATATGCTAACTTGCGGCAGCTAGTTAATTGCTTGTAAAATAAAGCCAGAACAATTGTTTCAAATCTGTTGAGAACAACATAATTAGCAACCCAACATTGTTCTGGAAAAACTTTTTGTTGCAAATTGTTACATGGAAATGAAAATTGCTTTCAAGCTGATAAGAATGACTAATCTACGGCAAACTCTACACCTAATAGATGGTATAATTGGTAGAGTTCAGTGCGATGTAATACATTTTGGCATAACCCAAGCATTTGATTGAGTGGAACACTCCATTTTGTTGCACAAACTTAGTTTGTTAAGTATCTCCGACCAATATTTAAAATCGGTTCGATAGTTATCTGACCAACAAAACGTTTCACATTAAGTTAACAACATATTATGTCATTTAGTGAAAACAATGTCTCAAGGATCAACAAAGGATCCTATACATTTCCATGTTTTCATTTAAGATATGTGTACAAGGTGCACTTACTCAAAACCAATGCTTTATGCCGACTCATTTAAAATGCATATGGGAAGCAAATTCTAAACAGGACAACATCAGACATCGTGGGATATAACGCAAACTGAAATGGGGTGCAAATATATAAAAAAGTAAGTAAACACAAAGTAAACGTGTGCTTCATAAGTGAAACGAATAAAATTATAAACATGTATTTTATAAAAATGTTGGAATTATGAAATAATTTCTTATATAATTTGATAATAAATTCAAATGTAATGAACATTTAGTTTTTACTACTATGGAGGCGACAAAACGTACTGGTAAGATCTTTAATCCATAGGCGGAATTAACAAAGAGACTCTAGGACAGAGAGGTACGGAGCCTCTTTTGGGTCCTACAACCCAACAGAAGTCAGACTTTCAATGTGACTGTCAAAATGGTAAATTTGTGATATTTTGTATATTTAGTTTTTGAACTATATTTTATACTTCGAAACAAGGTTTAGTGTTTATGGGTACAAAATTTCCAAAACGGCGTTGGATCCCAGGCTTTGAAACGGAACAAAAGCTCCTGAAAATTTAACATGGGATTCATTTAAAAATCATACATTTAAACAGCACTTTTATTAGGTATTGTGGGATCAGGATAATAAAATGTGCAAATCTGTTTCTGAATGTATTTGGAAATATCAGTCCAGCCACGCAAAGAGAGTTTGAATAATCTACACATCTGAAACCTCGTAGTGTAGCACCAGGCTCTAACTCAGTCAGATTTATGATTAATTTTAACATATATACTATCACTCTTGCGAAGATTAATTGCACGCGAAGGAAACGCAAACATAATAACTGTAATAATCCATTTTGTTGTAAAATATGCTTATTTTAATAATTTTGAACGTTTTTAAAGAAATTAATACATAATTAATTTGATTTTTTTTTTCGCGGTAAATTCATGTGTTAGTAACTATCAACTTATTATTACCATATGCTTATTATGAATTGATATATGCTGCATGGACTTGCTGACACTGAATTATTGCGTTATCAGCTGATAGAGGAAGCTGGGAATACCCAAATTCATAATTAGTCGGCACCCTGTGCTCGCAAGACCTGGTACGGTCTGTGCCCGCACATGCTTTAACAGTGGCATGTACTATCTTTCAAGAAAGTAAATCCCACTTGTTGGAGGCGCTGGAACATAATTTTCCAACTATGAAAAATTTTGCAATGCACATGGAAACTTTCAACTACTTGTACTCAGTTTCTTTGATAGATATATTTTGTTTCTATATTCCAGAATACTTCTCAGACATAGTAATAAAAGACAATATAGGGGCAAGACAATCCTATTCGATATTAATAAAACAGAAACATACTCAGTACCGGTACGTAAAAATTGAGTTCGAATCCCCGCATTTCTCCTTACTTTTATTTTGAAGCGAACACATTTAGAAAATCGCATTTGTTCTTCACCCATAACTCACCGTTCTATTTGGAATTGAAGTTAAATATATTTTTAGTTTGTAAATTAATAGCTTTAAACTCGATAATATTATTCATAATGTTTCAAAGTCTTTAGGAAAATTTAAATTAGTTAAGCAATTCAAATTCAATTCTATATTACGGTCAATCATGTATTATTCCTTTTATTTATGAAACATCAATTTAAAGCAGCAGAAAGAAAACAACAATAATACACAGTAACGCAGTCTAACCCGTAAGTTAAATCAAATCCAAACACATTTTACCACAAGGAGAAGAAGCACACAATTCATTCTTTCACTCGCGTCTCCCAAATCAATTTTGAAAATTTCTTACTAGATGGCTCTGTCTTTAGCATAGATTTTTACCCGTCCTAAATAGAAAAGCAATCTAGGTTCATTTTTTTTTTGAATGGAGAGTAGCTTCGAAATATCATTTTTCTATTTCGTTACTGTGTCATTCCTTTCGCGTTATAATGTTGAATGGTTTTGCATTTACATTTCATTTTGTGTGTTTTCTTTTCGTTTAGTTTTTGCTAGACGTAAAAATCAGCAATCTGCTTGCCTATCAATTGACAATATATGAAACAGAAAACTCTCACGGGTCCAACATATTTCTCAAGTTTTCAACAAATCTTCCGTATTAGGCCCGTGAATTAGTTCCGGGACTACCTGTTGAGAGCAGGTTTATTGGGCGTAAACTACGGAATTGCTTTGTTCAGAAGATACTCTTAAACACAACGTGCACATCATTTATAAAAGAACATATTTTGTTAGAGATGGGCGACGCTAAAGCAGGGTAGCAAGAAATATTTATTTCGGCAATGCGAACATGAAGGAAATATATCATTTAATGAAAAATTAACAGGAAATATATCTAGGATGATTTATTTCTCAATTTTGATATAGTTATTCTTAATTTCGAAAGAAATTGTTTAAAAGAAAATACAAGTTTGTAGTTTTAGGTCTCCTAAACCGCTTTACATAAAAACGTAGATTATAGAATTCAAATTTTATTTAAGTCCTTAAGGCAATTTTGGCTCAAGCTATATGTAATATATAAGAACATTACAAATACAGCGCTTGCCTGAGAAATTTGACCAGAATTCTGATTAAGGCTTAGTATACAAATGTTAGCTTTTTCAAATACGAACTGTACTTGAATTAAAAAAAAATGAAAGAATTTTGCAAGTATTAGAACTAAATAAATTTGTAACAGTAATGTTTGGGTTTTAATAACAATCGAGAAAATGAGTTAGAAACTGATGTTAAATTTCAGGAAGAAATATTTTATATAATTTGAGCAATGGGAAACAAATTACACCTAAACGAACAGACAAAACTCCTTATGCACTGTCCATTTACTCTTTTTGTTTGTTCCATGTATATAAAAGTCACATTCTTGAATGACATAGTTATAAATAAATTCATAAATGTCGAGTATTTTTAATATTGCGTACTAAACACACAACTTGATATAAGTGGTTTGGAGTCAGCGATTCCGCCATAATTTTCATTTTGGTTGGGGGTGTAAAGTAAAAATTAAGAGAGTGTAGTAAGTGGAGTTTTGCACGGTTTCTACTGATTATTGGCCGATAATTTGCGAGGCGACACTTCCACGGATAGGAAGTCTGGCGGAGTCAGTGTTCGGAGTCTACGTTAAACTGTAGGTCCCGTCCTTGAGACGTCCTAGCTATCCGATTGAAGACAATGACAACCGCCATCGGTTTACCCTGCCTAGGAACTATCGAGGCAGCACCTGCTTTCGGGCAGAACATACATAATAATATTTATTGTAAATTCGCCGTTTTTGCCTCTTGCTTTATTCCCAGATTATATATATAATTCACAGCCATATTCAATTCACTACTGGATGAGGACTGTCAAGTAGGAAGGAGTTTGTCTGCTGATCCCGCGCTGACCAGACGTATTGGGAGAGGAGAACGGAAGATCTCAACTATGATCGCCACTGTCTTTTATTCAGGGCACTCCCCAATTGCATCACGATGCTGGATGGGCTTAGTTCCATACCCTCTTCTTTTGAAAAAATAATCTTGTCAAAGCCGGGAATCGAACTCGAAACCCCAAGATCAGCAGTCGGAATGTGAAAAATAAATGTGAGAAAGAATTTTAATGCATGTTTTCTTTTAAAACTGCAGTCCAGTGATCGATTTATGCAATTTGTAGACAGGGGAAAGAATATATCAATCACCTTAGAATGCCACATTTGGCGCCTTTGGCTAGGGAAAGATTTCGAAACGGAGAGCAAAGGATGATATTTCCAGAGAGGGAGAAATCCCAACCATTCGCCCTACAAATCGAACACTAAACTGCACTACAATATAAAAAAAACATAATAACTTTATTATACCTAAGGTCTAGGTTGCTCTGATAAAAAACTTTAGTCAACTTTAATTTTATATGGGCCAGTCTAGTAACGTTGGACTGCGAACCGTAATTATCTGTTAAACTCCACACCCATGCCGGGACCTGAACCCGGGACCTTCGAGCCGATGGCCTACCGTCACAGACCGCTCGGCCACCCAGTCGGCTCTGGGTAGCTTTTAATTCAGCTATAATAAAACACGTGACTCTAAAGACACTTCGCCTTTAACATGTTATTAACGATATGTATACAAAGCAGTCAGGAATTTGGAATTACGCCTGTAGAATTTTACACCATATCAGAGCCACTTTACATTTTATAAATCGAATTAAGATTGTCTAGAACTTTGATAACTGAATAATTTGGTGGAAGTTTTGTATGGTTTTGAAAAGCAAGTTTACTTGATTTTTTAAATTTAGTTTCTTTTAAAAGTCTTGGGCTACATCAGTCGCACATTGCTTTTTTTTTCTTTTTTAATAAAATATTTCGGGTTATGTTCAACTTGGTTTTCAGAATTCACTTTTTAAAAATCCTTAACAAATCGAAGCGCTGTTTATAGACTCTAGATAAGAATCGTAATGATTTTTCATATAAAGACGTTGTGGACTATAGCCACGCTGGATAATGTTTTTTTTTCATAGTCGAACTCAGGCACCTTTGAAATTTTTAAATAGGAAATTTCATGAAATCAAATATTTTAAAATTTGTTTTCTCACGTTTCCCCCGTGAGGGACTTCTGATACGTCATTTTTCAGTTCAGAATCATACTGAGCGACCATGGGAGCCCTGAGATACGAAATTTAAATAAAATTAAATGGGATTTTAAAATTAAAATGCATGGTGTTGCTCACTTCTTAATTTTGTGAATGATGTATTTTTATTTAAATGTCGATTGGAGTTCCTACACATTGAATTGCACTAAAATTTGACATGTTTCAAAATAGGCACTGTTTTCGGGGGAGCTTTACCCCTTGGGTCTTCAACAGCCCCCCCCCCGAAAGAATTAGTTTTAACACTTGTATTACTCATGCGTATTCTGAAATACGAATATAATAGCACTTTCTATAAATACTGTTCATGTTAGTTTGAGGTTAACTAAAATAATACGACACATTCTTAAATAAAATTATTGTCGTGTTCTATTTTTAGCACATGGGACTGAGTATGCATTATTTATAATTTGCGTAAGACTTGGTTTAGCCCCCTTCCCGGAGCAAAATCTTCTGAAAGAAATTCTGGACACAACGTTTATAATGTAATTGAAGGCAAAATATTATCTTCGTAATTCAATCATTCCAACTTCCGAAACGATTCTAGCATATTTTGAAATTTTCAGATATGAAATTTCACTTCAATCAGATACTTACAAGCTGAAGTTTTGATCTGGCTCCATCTTGCATGTTTGGATAGAAATTTCTTAGCTTCACGCTGGAATCAGACTTGATGGTGGTTCGTTGAGTACTGGAATAGTAGAGAAAAGGAAAAGCGTTCGCTTTACGGCGCGAAGGTTATGCGGTTCGAGACTTACTCAAGTCAATATCTTATTTTTACTTTTTCTCTAGTAATGTGCAAATTCTATATTTTACTGTATGCTTTCTACATGTAAATGAATTTTAGTGTTACGCAGCTTTTTGTTTTCTTCTTCGTATTCTTCTTTTTTGCTTCATTTATTTAAAAAAAATAGGCTAATTTATATGTTAGGCAGATTTTGTGTTGTATCTTTACATAAAAGCAAACAGTATGAAAATATGAATAAATAAACAGTTGCATAACATTTACAGAGATAATAATAGGTTGTGTCTAAAGTAACGATGGTTTTGCGTCGTTGCTTTAAGTTTCTAACATCGAGGGTTAATTTACTAGAGCAACCACGGAATACATTCCACTCTCGCGTACCTTGAACTATAAGTAACAGCGAGAAGCGCTTACGCCGGCAGTGGAATTTTGGTCTTGTAGACAAGGCGTCAGGAATCTGATCCAAAAGTCCGGGGTTCAAACCCTGGAGTCGACTTTTTGCATATTTTTTTTAAAGAAAAATTGCTTTTCGTTTTTTATGTAAATACACAAAAGGAAATATAATAAAAGTTGTGATTTACAATTTTAAAAGAGGACACTAAAAACTAGGATGTATATAAACCCACCAGGGCAGCATGCACACCGAGCGACAGCGAGGTGTTCAAGGGAGGAGGGTGCGTCCGTTATCCGCAGGGGGGGCTCAGCCCCCTGTTAGTTGTGGGCATACGCAGAAGTACTGTCTACTCAAAAATTCTGTTTCCGCAAAGTTTTGTGCCGTTCCGTCCCGTCGTTGCTCTAGTAAATTAACCCTCGATATTACAAACATAAAGCAACGACGGAAATCCGTCGTTGCTCTAGGCGCGTCCATAATAATAATAATAATAATAATAATAATAATAATAATATTACTTATTATTATTATTCATGAAGTACAATGCAATTCACTTAAATAAATGAAACAAAAATGAAGAATACGAATTAAGGAACAAAAAACCTACATAGTAGTGGCATAAAACATACTGTAACACAACATTTACTAGAGGAAATAGAATATGACAAGGACTCGAAAAGCGAACCTTTCGCATGTCAAGCGAGCGCTCTTCCATCAATACTCTGCACCAAGAAAAGTAATTGCAGAACAAGGCGTTTCGGATATATCTTTCTCAGAAGTTTCAGACTTTTGTCCCCACTAGTGGAGAAAGTATAAGCCATCATCACCTAAAATGTACACGCTGCACACGACCTTTGAAGCCCTTTCATAGGATTCGGGTGTGGGAATTAAACTTTTAGTCAAGGGGAATAAAACATAAGCACGAATTTCAACAGG
>JAGDQP010009083.1:0-60588 GCA_022664845.1 Lepisma saccharinum
CAGGCCAGGATAAGGGAGGGGAAGGGACTCGGGAAGGTGTGGTCCACAGCCTATGTTGAAGGTGCCATCATAGTGCCTTATGTAATTAAGGAAAAACCCTGGAATACCTCAGTCAGGATGGTCGGCCGCTGAGATCGAACCCACGACCTCAATAACGCAACATCAACGGTCTACCACTGAGCCACGACGGCTCGGTTCTTTGTTGACAAGTGTCAGGTCCGCCGTGCAGTGAAGGCATATTAATGAATGCACAATGACGTTTGCCTTAATCACCTTCTTGTATGATTTTAACGCAAAAGGGGCGTTCAAATTACTATCGCTGCCAGCCTCGCTGTTACGTAGTCATAGACGAAAGTGACGAGGGCGGAGTGGATTACTTACTTCTGCTGCCCCATTATATGTAACTCTTTAGACGCATGTTGAGGTGTAGCAACGCAAATTGTAACATAATTCGAACCATCGGTATGAAATAAGAATGGAAAGTTAGAGATTGTTTAAGTGTTTCCGCGTTCAGGCCGAGCGTACGGTATGTGTTACGGGTTATGACGATCGAGGTTAATAAAAAAAATGGATAACACTTACTTCTATAAACTTGGACCAGCTACTGACCATTATTTTATACTATATATATTAGTGCGAGCACTAATAGCATCACACAGTTTCAGTTGGATCTTTTCCCAATATATAATCCACAAAAGTTCAGATGGATTTTTTTAGCTTTTCCATACTTTTACTGTTTATATACTAAAGCTAAAGTAGACCAGTGTGGAAGCTCATATAGCACATGTAAACAAACACCTTTCACCTTCAATACATACACTGCTTCAGGCCTAACAAAAAATATTCTAATTGCGTTTCAACCCTACACCTCTTCTTAACATTACCATTCTCCTGTTTACTTCCTTTGGAGTAGATAAAGTAGAGCTTACCTAAAATCTCGACACTTTCCATTATTTTTCAGTAAAATGAATGTCATTCATAACACGAAGTGGCGCTATTATGATTAAATTTTACTTTATTTACTACAGATTCCGCCAGCTATTGAGTCATATGTAAGCTTTATAGCTTGGAATTCCTTGCAAATAATTAACGGATTCATTTCTAAAAACACCTACCAACAACCAGCATTATAGAAAAACTTATGTTAGAATCCATAATGCTGTTATTATTTCGTTAAATACGCACTCGAGCAGGAAATTCGCGCGATGCGGATGAATACTAATGATGACACTTCGTGTTGTGAATATCACGTATTTTGCAACATGAAACACTAACAGTATCTCGAGCGAGCGAGGAGGGGTTAGGTAGGTCAGGTTCTCCATTATTTTTTTTCCTTATACGCGATGTTCATCATGGACAGCATAATCCTCACCCATGGCGGAAGCTCAAATAATCACACATATACCTACATCTTTTGCCCTTATTACACTGGTTCATAACTTCCTAAAGTTATTGTAATTTGCGTCTCAACACTCCTACACACTTCCCTAACATTATATTTCTCCTGTAAATTTTACTTTCTTTGTAGTAGATAAAGTAATATGAACCCCGCCATTAGTATTGTTTTACCTGCTACCATATTTGCCTATCAACAGGAACTAGAGTACATATTGTATGAAATAATGGCATATGGCTTTTCCAAATACTCTTTGAACTTTTAACCGACGCCATGTGTGTATATAAGTGTCTGTGCTAAGTATTGACAAGCAGGCCGGGGGGGGGAGGGGGGGGGGGTGGAAACGGGTATTACTTACGTCGGGCGCGATTTCTCCGAACGAAATAAGTCACAGGTACATGAATCGTAATCATAGTAATGTTACGTTATAGTGACTTGTTATTTCCATATCACCATCGATGTTTTGTTACAGAAATCATGGGCAGTATGTCGAGTGAGCGATGGCGAACGACGACGGGTTAGAAAAAGCTAGATTCGAGATTTTCTTTTATTATACATGATGCAAATCGCCTCTAACAGACACCACCTGTGACTACACCATTTACGGCTCCAAATGGAACGCCCGACGACCTAAAGACTGAGTGTCCAGGGCTACTTATTTTCGCAGGACAGTATTTTTTTTTGAAAGGGTTGTCCTGCGTGATTCGAAAGGGTCCGTATTATTAAGAAATGTCCTGTTTCTTTTTTTCAAAATGTCCTGCGCAGTTTCCTGATTTCACGTTCTGATAATACATACCATCTTTTTTTCTATTTTTTTCTGGCTCTCTAGAAAGGACCAGCCGAAGGGTATTTTTTTACTACAAGCGAATATTAATTTTGGTGCCCCCTTCCTGAGCACTAATCATACCTTCATTGATAACTTTCGTGAAAAGCCTTTGCTGATTTTAATATTAACGAGCTTCCATTTGCGCGGTGTTGGTCTATTTTGACAATACAGAATATTATCTATTCAAGCTATTTTATAGAAATTAACACAGTACCAACGATGTGACAAAATAACTTGCACTTTTAAGCATTCATGACGATTCTCCATCATTAACTGCCGTATTTTACTCATGTTTTACATCCTGTATCTTGTTTAATTAATAAATCTTACAATTGTGTAATCAACATATCCTTTGACATCCTCAGATACGTCATGATTAGGTTTTGAAAATTACAATTGGTGATGTCCAGATTTGATTTAATTTAGGCATATAACTCATCTTTGTTGAAGATCTGATTGTGCACTGCTATTTCAATTCTTGTATAATCCATTCTAAAAGGCACTGTTATTTCAATGGATTCTTGTATAATCCCTTCTAAAATGCACTGCTTTTTTGTAACGTGTCCTCGAAATAAATGTGTTCTACACATACATACCAATGTTCTGCTACAGATGACTTCTCGAAATTGCCCTTGTAACAATGTAGTTGATGCTCTTAATTCTAGCTTCAACAGTTAATCCTGGCCCGATCTATATACGATTTCCCAAAATTACAATTTATTTTATACATGCCCGGAACCTTATATAGGAGTTCATCTTTGACAGTTCACAGTTTGCTGTTGGTTTTCGCCGGGGGGTTACATATAATTTTAATCCCATGCATTTTAATTCCTTTTCAGTGACTAATACTTTTCACATATGGTAAGACGGCTGTTCCTTTTCTTTTCTGATCGTTATTCTTCGCTTTGTCTTTATGTATTTTTTTCTGTTCTGAGCAATCTTTTCTCTTCTCAATCCGCTGTATGCGGTATTCATTTCCAAGTAAGGTATTTGTAATATGTGGAATATCTTGTACGCTCGATGAATCAGGCT
This sequence comes from Lepisma saccharinum, assembly GCA_022664845.1. Classification (NCBI taxonomy): domain Eukaryota; kingdom Metazoa; phylum Arthropoda; class Insecta; order Zygentoma; family Lepismatidae; genus Lepisma; species Lepisma saccharinum. Next base: position 3,255 of record JAGDQP010009083.1, read on the forward strand.
GGAATATAAAGTTTATTTCTGTGTGTGTTTTTTTTTTGGGGGGGGGGATGGAAGTTTGCTTTTAAGTGAAGATCTGCGGGCAGGCAGGCAGGAAGATCCAGAGTAGGCATAACTGACGTAGGTTTTACACAGTCTTCCTTATATTCTCGCCCGTTCCTCTCCTGTTCGTACACCGTAGCTGTTAACTGACATACGTTAGCTGCATGTAAAAAACAATGAATGCATTTATGATCACACATTATTACACTTGCTATTTCCTACAAAATCAACTTCAGTGAAGGCACATTTCCCTCTTTCAGTTCTCCACAGTATTGTAAAGGAGAAAAAACGGGTGTTTATATTTTTAAGGGGTAAATTACAAAAGAAAGGTAACAAAATGTGTGTTTATATTCGGTGTAAATATCGTGGATTTTCTTTCTTCTTAGTTAATATGATACTTATTTGCATCATCAGTAAAATATAAAATTAAGCCACTCTGTTACTGTCCAATGTTATCAATAATAGTCTTTTGGAAGTTCCAGACTTAAGATGGATTTATTTTTAATTTTTATTTACAAAAAGCCAGCGTTGCTTTCTCTTTGCAGATTATAAGCTAAAAATACATTTAACAGCCCAGGAAATAAAGGTTTGATGTCGGGAATAATTAGGAGAAAGCTGAATTTTGGCCAGTTGTTACATCATTACAAGAAGTGTATTTTCACAAAAGTCCCCTCCCACCTTGTGCTTCCCCCAGTTCCCCCGAAATACAAATTTACACTTTCAGAAATTGTATTATATCTCCGTAACCAATAGACATAGCGATATGATTCCTTTTTCGTTATAATTCCTTGATGACAGGCTACATAAATGATCGTCAGGTGTGATGCACTATTGCTAGTAGTTTTGCCGTAATATAGATCTAAAGTGCAAAATAAGGATATGTTGCTTTCAATATTTATACTTTTTACGGTGTAGCTTCTTTTAAATTCACAATATCAAAATCCTGTTCGAAATAAAAGTTGTTGCCTGTTTCATCAGCTTTAAAATGATGTATATGTCAATATGGTTCAACAATTACTGTATTAGCTATTGAGGTAGCAATGACGCGCAACAGCAGTTAGTAAAACAATGCTTCCCCTTCTGTGTGTGCCCTATCCACATTAAGCAGTTGTGAGCTGTCGACGATTATGACCATATATTTTTGCTGTGTAGCGGCAAGTAAAATAGGCGATGAATTGGAAGGGATTCGTGGCGGTATTTTCATGTGATATATTACCTACCCAGAAAGCACGCCAGCTTGCAACAAGGCTATGACACGTCAAATTGCTGTGGATAATGAAACGAAGAGAAAGATTTAGGTACATCAATTGTAAGTTATTTCTGTACTCAGCAAGAGAAAGTGGAACCTCATAGAATTTATTACGATAGGGTAGTTATATCTCTATTATTTGAAAATTGCATTTTACTTGGTTAGCTTTTAGTAAAACAGCTTTGAAGATGTGGTATTTTCAATTTAATGTTGTAGGTTATATTTATTATTTTTTGTCAGAGCGTAGTAATCCGTTATCATTTTAAAGAAACTTTTTCAGCATCTTGTGAAAATTTACGTAGCGGAATTAATGCATTAAACTTAACAAATTACTTATTCATTGGAAATAAAATAAAAATAGGAATGGTTGATTTTGATTTATTGTGCTCTTAGTGGGAAATATTTTGAAAGGGAAATTGTAATTGTGACTACAATCACGACTACTTTTCGTGTTATTGGTACTATTCGGGTTTACAGCGAGTGCATGCAAAACTATAACCCATATCATCTTTCAACATCTTCAACTTTTAAGAACTTCAGAGGCAACGTTTAATTTAAAAATAAATTCCTTCATTTGAGGAAAATAATTAACTATTAAAACTGCATGAAAGCACAAGAAGTGTCTTCACATGTATGTCGGCTTTCCGTGCAGAGAACTGGCTGCTGTGTGTATGAGTTTCTGTAGCGAGCAAACATATAATAAACTTCATTAATTTTCTAAATTAAAAGCAAATGGCACCGTTCATCAAAATAAGAAATCTTGTTTTTTATTTTATGTAAAATTTGATGACAAAGTATTCAAAAAAGATTCATTATTTTTGTAGGATAAACAAAATTGTGATCGTATCCTGAATCATTTCATTTTAGTATAACTTGCATAGTAAATCATTGAATAAGTTATACAGGATGTTCAAAATAAGTGTAACCCTTTCCGTTTTTCACCAAATCAAAAGGAATGAATGAAATTAAAAATACAACTTTATACTACATAGACTCTACCCATTCCTGGTAACAGAAAAGTATGCAAGTAAATATGGCAAATAGCGAATCTAAAGAAGTCTTCTCCCTTTCTTTACTTTTTTTACACACTTCAACTTAAAACAAATCTTAGTAATGAATAAGAACTTCTTTAGAGCCTTTGATGCTGCCTGCTCAAAATTGAGTTGTAGCACTGTTTGGGTAACTGTTTCTTGTTTGTAGATCAATGTCTTCTCCAAATAATTGCAGACGAATGTCGGCAGCATTCCTTTTAGCTAGATCTTTCCAGTATCTTTTTTTTTTTAATTTCGAGACTTGAAGTCCATAACTTGAATTCTTTGGTTTCCTAAGCTTTCTCCTGTGAATGGATCCAATGGAACAACAACATTTAAAATGAGTATTGTCACACAAACGTATCGTCCTCTATACAATTTAGACCATTTACGAATCTTCTGATGCAGTAGGCTGCAAATCGAATAACTTATTAGAAATACTAGGTGCCCTTTTCTTATGTTCCTTTTCCTTGTTGTTTATCGTTCCATTGTTTATTCCCCTTGCCTATAAAAGCTGATCTTCTAAAGCTAGCTATACTGACAAGGAGACCGTCAACATTGTCATGCAGAAACCTACAATCAAATTTTTCGTGCGTGTCGATTACACCAAAATAACAATCCACACAAAATTTGAGGTGCCAATTCAAAGTGCAAGTGAGCCAAAAAATTGTCAAAAACCGGAAAATTTTGATGCCATAATATAAATCTAGTTAGCTACGTGCCAGGCGGAGTAGGGATGGGCATTACTGCTATTTTCCGTAACAGTTACGACGGTAGCTGTTATGCACAAATAGATGTTAGGGCTCATTTTAATTCAGTTTTGCGTTACGTGCTTTGCTTGTGATTTGGGTGAGTAGCCAATTGAAACACGTGTTACACATACCTTACAAGAAAACTCACAATAAAACACGTGTTTCAATTGACTACTCACCCTAATCGCAAGCAAAGCAAGTAACGCAAGATTGAATGAAAACCAGCCCTTAAAACTGATACTTCAAATAGCAGTTCTAAAATAACCGTCTATAACTTGGAGTTCTTTATTCCCAACTGGAATAATGTAATATAAAACACAATTTTAGATTAATTTATTAAGTGTAGCCTGTTGTGTCTGTAGTATTACATGTTACAAAAGCTTCCATCCTCTTTCTTCGAACACTTGCTGTGCAATCCGCAGAACATTTACTTGGTTCCACATTCTATAGAGAATGCAATGCCACTACATTACGACTACTGAAGAACACCAACGGCATTACTTTTGACCTCAAACAGTCTAATTCGTACCTACCTGTCAAATATAATCGGAAATTATTGGTTGGAGCGCTGATAAGAACAGACACGTAACATTGTTTGTGATGTTTCGGAGGTACCTCATTAAAAACAATAAAAACAAGTGAGGGAGAGTCCAGTCAAGCGACTGTGCATATAAGTTACCGCCAGCCTTAAGCAGCAAGCATCCTGTTTATTTCATCAATGTTACGACAAATCAACTACCCTAGTAGTTTCAAAGTTGAAAATACACCCCACCGAAACTCGGGATCCGACCCTGTAATGAGCATGAATGATACAGGTTTGAACTCGTTTTGCCGAGACCTTTCCAACTCCGTCCCAATTACATTCCCAGTCCGAGTGGTTACAAAGATGTAAATTTCCCGTCTATCTCTGGGACCCTCTACCTCTGGAATAGCCCCTGCAATCCCGATTAATGATACGGGTTTGAACTCGTGTTACCGAGAGCTTCCCAACGACATCTCAAACACTTTCCTAACCCTAGTAGTTCCATAGTTGAAAATAACGCCGCCCCGAAACATAGGATTTGTCCCTTCTATCAGTGTCAACGATACAGGTTTGAACTCGTCTTGCCGAGATATTTCCAACGACGCCTCAATCACCTTTCTAGTCCTAGTGGTTCCAAGGATACAAATTCCCACCCCTATCTCTGGAACCGCAACTGCAATCTAGAATGATTTGCATCAGTTCATATCCATATTCCTGCAACAGTAAATTTGGCTACATTTTATTTTCTCCCCACCACTACATGAAAGATAAAACTTTTCTCTTTCAAATCCATACTCCGTCAATTTGGAGTTTAGAAATGGCAAGCGGTTAAGTCACTCAGAAAATTCCTTATGTGATCTTACAAAAGGAAAGTAACAAAAAAGTGCATTTCAATAATTTAGCGCAAAAGTAGAGAATAAAAATTAGGAGCACTGCAGATTACATTTCTCGTCCTAGACATTTTTCTCTCGACTCGTTTCTGCATTCTCCACGAAGTAAGCGCGGTCGTTTCCCTCCACAAAGTATTCTGTCCCAGTGTAGCAAACCTGATTCATATTATAGCATCAAAATTTTCCGCTTTTTGACAATTTGTTTGGCCCACTTGCACTTTGAATTGGCACCTTAAATTTTGTGCGGAGTGTTATTTTGGTGTATTCGACACGTACGAAAAATTTGAGGGTAGGTATCAGCATGACGATGTTGACGGTCTCCTTGTGAGTGTGATATTCTATTTACTTGTTTCATCAACATTTTCCTCTTTTTTCGCTATAGTCAGTTTGAAATGCTTAAATATTGCTGATGAAGATTTGATGTTCAAAATTAGAGCGACAGCAGACATGCTGAACGAGTCAGAAATAACAAAATTCAAACGAAGTACTATTTCAACGTTTGCTTTATCCAGTTAGTGTAGACATCTTTAACTTTCCCATCTCAAAGTGACTTCTTTTGACTGGATTATTCTGAGGGTGACATTTCGTCGTATAATAGAGCCTGACGTTGTACAAAATCATTGTTTCAACAAATGTTCTTGGCTCGAAAGCTGGTCCATTATCACAAATGATTGCTTCAGATGTTCCCAAGGGGAACATGTACAGCTTTAGTCATTTAATAATTTAACTGTTCCACATTTAGGTACTTCTTACTGGATAGGGAGTCAAAGAACGAATATAGTTGTAAAACGAGTGACTACAAATTAGTAGACACCCTTGACTTTTGGGAGTGTGCCAACCTGACCGATACAAATTGTTTTGCTATTTCTGTTCGAACAGTCTGCATAACATGTTGCAAAGATAATTTATTGGCTTTAGTGTCATGCATCTGTTTGCTCCATGCTTCTTTAAGTCATTCCAAACGAATTATTCAAATATGCAGTTTAATATTTTGATTTGGTCTCTATGACCGCTTTCATTATTCTAAGAATTTAAAACGTTCGAGATCAAAGACCTAGGTAATGGAAAATTTCTTTCCATTAGAATATAATTTTACAGAATATAACGTTCTACCACTCATCTTTTATTTCTCAGCGTTTCTTACTAGTCATTCGAATTTCTGACGAAACTTATTATTTTTATTCAGTTTTTCATGTTCTAAATGTATTTTCCCAACTCAGCTGAGGTTATGCCTTCTATCCTCATGTGAAGCAACTGAAAAGAATATGCCGTATTTTTTCTGTCAGCTCTCTCTAGCCTTGATGTGGTATCGGACACGCACCTAGCTTCAATATAGAATTCCTGTAGTCTCAAATTCCATCAATACAAGCTAGAATTCATATGATTGGAGTTCCTGAATTGCTCTAACGCCTTGAGGTGTGCATGAGCAATAATGCGACGTCCTAACAAGATGGATTACTACTTGCGTACAGGTTGTATTAGGGAAAGGATTTCTAGTCCATTTATGGTATATCTCTTTTGTCCAGGTTTCAACAACTTACTGGTTAACCCTGAAACTTTTGTCCTTTCGCCATATTCTTGACAAAGTACAGCAGCTGTGCTAAGTACACATGCATCCAATAGCAAACAGAAATCGTTATTGGAATTTTGATGTTCGAACATTACGTTTTCTGACAACCATGACTGGAGCTTCCTGAATGCTGCATCATGTATTTCCTCGTACTTCTATTTGTTTTGCTTCTTCAGTAATTCATAGAAGAGTGCAGAGGCCTGCATGAAGTTCTGTGAAACGCTTCTAAAATCAAATGCCTTAATGATTAAAGAGGTTCCCCCGGAATGAAATGTTGGTATTATGTCCTAGTACAGTCACAGGTAGCAGTACCATCAATCCTGGTGATTGCCTGTATGTTGCCGAAATCATTTATCTCTTCATTTGTTAAGTAATGCGATTCCTTTGAATTTATCAGGGAATACTTAGTCCTTGTGTTTCTCTGTCTGATTTTCTAATCTCTGTTTACGTTCATCTCAGAATTCTGTGCCGTGGGCCAACAGTCATCCCGTCTTGAACAATCCGAGAATAGCAAAATCATCCAGTGTTTTTTTTTTTAGTTTTTTTTCTTGAAGGTTTTGATGGGACGTGCAGTCACTTTCATTTCCTCTTATGTTTCCCGGACATCCGCGATCTCGATCGTTACCTCTAACTCCACGATATCTACCACTATCACGTCTACAATTTTTTAGGTTATCTGCCATCTAATAATTTCTTCGATTTTGATATTTTGTGTTTGACTTTTGCTTCTGCAAGTTACTGTACGTGGACTGATTGTCGGATTGTTTATCTACCTTGGACCTATTCTGAACATTGAATTTTTCAGGTTCATATTATTGTGAGGCATGTGTTTCTGATCTCACTTCTTCTTTTTATTATATTTCTGACGTGATCTGTTACGTGAATCTTTCTCAATTATTTGGTTGACCGGGCCGCCTCCCGGTTCATAATTATTGAAATTTCTTTTATCCCCATATTTCTTCCTTCGTATTGTATTTGAACATTCTCTAGTCTCTCAATTATTTCTAGCAGGTACTGTATAGTCAACTTTGGATTTCCGCCCGTCACGATTCGCCTTTAGGTGTTAAAATCCACACCCGTGCCCCTGCCGGGACTCAAACACAGGATCTTCGAGCCGATGGCCTTACGCTTTATACCACACGGCTACCAGGTTGGTACTGTAGTGCTTAGAGATGCATAGGTCAGTGGTCCTGCCTGCAGGGCTAGACAAAGGACACACCTGGGCTATTGCTATCGAAACCTCCGTGTTTGGGTAGAATGTTCTTGTTCTGTTCGTTGATGACATGCGAGATAAACGATAACTGAAAAGAAATACGACACTTGAAGTTTACTGAATTAATAATTTAAAAAAAATAGGAAATGGGTAACAAATGATTCAAAAAATAGTTAAAGGACATTATACAATTTATTAATAACATCCACATTAGAAGAATAAATGGTTATGAGAAATGTAGCAATGACAGAATTGAATACATTTACAAAAAATGTTATTAAAACTTGTGTCCTTTAAAATTTCAAATTTATCATTAAGCCGACATCTAATAAAACGGAATTTTATTACGTGTGCAGCAGCTACAGACACTAGACGCAAATGAAAGTCAGTGCAATTCGGTTAAAAGGTATTAATAGTGGTTAGCATGCGGATGATTAGAATATAGCTGATGGATGATGCAAGTTCCATTGACGTATCTTCTTTCCTTCTTTCCACTGTTTTAACAAATCTAGGTAAAGATTGTTGCGGACTAGGTGACTAATAGCGTTCATCTTGAGACAGTAGAGTCCTATATAAGCGACCTCTATGTCCCAAAACTAACAATATATTTCACTCTCAAAAAATATTAAACATTGCAATAAAGTGTTAACTGACGTGTGCTAGCAAAGATATTGTAATTTAAATAGGTTGTTTGAGAGACTTGTGTTCGTACTTTAAAACCTTCCTGTTGCAATCGCTGACAATTTGACTAAGTTCTTTTCTCACACAAAGTACGAAGTTGCTTTTGACGAAATTTAGTTATTTACATAACGATCGTGTAAGACAGAGTGCTTGAGTGGGTGCTCTCGCTTCTGTCCTGCGGAAGTTCTCCTCTTCCTTCTAAACCGCATAAATCGGAAACTTCTCTGGTGACTTACCCAATAGAATAGTAGGTATCTGTTGGAGCACGTTACAACGCAAAAGCGACATGGGTTTGTGTCTTTGTTGGTGAGGGAGAGGATTCTAGTCACCAACTACTATTTTTCCAATGCAAGAAAATAGACTTCTTGTTCTCTTATGATATCACTTTTCTTTTCTCTTCACACGAAGTGTTGACTAAACACTGTCCTCCAAACGTAATTGATTTCTAACAGGAGTTCGTGGAGAACACATTTCCTGTTTCACTAACACAATGTTAATCAAGGGTAAAGTAAAAGATTTTCTTATGAATTTCACTATATATCGTAGGATGCCAAAGCATACACTAGTGAGTTCTGCCACTGAGATTCCAGTATGAGCATGCTGGAAGAGTTAAGAAAGTTGTCCAAATTGGATTCGAACCTTAATTATACTTGAGATATTATCGGTGTCCGCTCCTTTAGACTAGTGGCGTATTTTAAAATTGCTCTTCCGGGAAATACGTCATAACTTTTCTTGTACAGTGCAGACAAAAACGTCACTGTATTTCACTTAAAGATAACCGATTTAGGATAACTTGAACCTGAGTTATGATTACTATTCAGAATTCTGAATCGCCGCCCTATTCGAAAGTTACCATTCTGAAAGTTACCAGTGTATCATGTGTAATGAAAATTTTTATTGTCTTTCAGTTTTGAAATAAATAATCTAATTCAGATAATTTTATCTCGAGCTATACTGCTTAGAGGCATGGTCATTATCCGTCATTTTGAATTGCCCAAATGTATTAAATTTACCATTATATTATGTTTATATAGCCGTGCGGCAAAGCAACTCGCATGATTGGGAACCAGACGAAAATACGCATTTAATATTCTTTAATAAACTCTAAATGAGAATAGGTTTGTACATAAATCATTTTTTTTTATCGAAGGAAAATGCATACAGCACTTAGCAGATTAATACAGCAAATTAATATTAAATTACTGAAGTAAGTGAATATTACTACTACTAAATAAATTAATGTTTCGTAAGAAATGCTACGTTGGATAAAACTTGGTAGTTTCTCACGGAAAGTATTAAAATTTAGGTCGTTAAATTGAATCTTTCTAAGAATCCTGCAGCGACAGCGAGTTCCTTCTGCTTGGGTATAGGGTTGCTCAGGATGGAAAAACGGGCCGCGGTGCTGATCTCAAATTCCCACTCTAAATACATTTATATCCACAGATTTCACATTGAAAAGCTTGTCACTGTATGAGTTTTCGTGTGGAGTCGGCCCATACAATTCATTTTATCTTATCGTGGAGTCTCTGACTTGTAGCATGTGAGTTTTGGTTGAAGAAAAGCTGTTTACGTTAGCTTTCTCCATTTTTTGTCATATTTCCTTCACTCCAACATCTCTGCGATCATCTTGTATTTGGACTAAGTAAATTTGCCTAATAATTTGAAAAAGCCAAGTGCTTATTCTGTCGGACCAATACACATAGTTGATTTTTTTTTTCGTATTCAGTTGAATCTTGACAATGAGAGAATACACTGATAGTTTTACTTTAAAGGCAGTTGCCCATTTTATGATTCAACGAATGATTTAGTAGTAGTTCCTCCTTAGTCAAAGTTGCCTAAAACTTTAAAAAGTAAATTTAAATTTAGGGGTTAGTAAAGAAACAATTAGTGTATCCTGTGCACATTTCACATGTATCTAAAGCGCTACATATGACTTCAACATGGACCAGAATAATCTTTAGCTGGAAATTTAGCATCCTTGTGTGTGTTTCCTGGTACATTTTTAAATAATATTTCTTAATACACTAATGTGCGCAAACCCCGGGAAGGCTGAAGCTGGTTCCCTTATTTTATGTTAAGATTTTACTAATATCAGTAGTTCCCATTATTAGAAGTTTAGGGTGTTCAATATGAATTCAAACTAAAAAAAACTTATACGCACAACTTTTACTCACCAATATCAATGTCCATGCAAGTTCAGTGAACTTCTAGCAGGAAAAATTTACTTACCATTACAATGCTTTAAGATAATGAATTCTTGTGTTTGTAACCTACTACCTTAAGCACACTCATATGCAGGTATTTTGCGTTAAAATCTTCTGCCGGGAATGAGTTCTCATGTGCACCCTTAGACTACTTAGTACCGTAAAACTGGCTGACTTGAGACAGCTGTACAATTTTGGAATTTACAGTTAGCCACATCGATAATTGATACAGGTTTCGCGCTTGATTATCAGTTCTTGCATTGTAGTTTGTACAATAAGTATTCTCAGTGAAGATTTTGTAAGTCATGTACGTGTATGCGGTTCCTAAAAGAGTATCATTTTTGAGGTCGAATTCTGTAAGAAAAGTTTATTACTGAAACTTTCATCTGAGTTGTATAATTAGTTACGTCGGAAAGTAAATTTTACGTGTATATGTTGAGCATGTATATAGAGCAAATGAAGAGTTAGTGTTTATATTGCCGTTTTACGTGATTGCAAAGCTGCTTTACAGTTTAGGGACACCTCAGAAAGACAAGAAATGGGCTATTTCTTCCTCAGATTGAACTGACTCTACGAATTGCTGTTGTACTTGGGAACAGTGTTGATGAATATTCAGAAAGTGCTAATGGTCAAGATGAGGAAAACGTGTTGGCAGGTGAATTTTCTAATTTTGATGAGGCTCTACATCAGCGGGTTTTTCGGCTCGTCTGCTTGATGTTTCACTCTCTGCACTTGAAGTGTAAGCTAGTACGGAAATATGTTAAGCATTTTACGTCACAGTGTCTATTCGTGCAATCTCTTGCTGATGTATATTTCATTCTGCTAGCAAGTATCGTCATATGTAATTCATTCTCTCACACATACACAGAGAACAATGCAGGAGTCTCAAGTATCTGCACCTACCTGCACTCACTGCCTAGCAGGGGAAGAAAGTGTTTGCCTTGGGTCAAACTAAATGCACACGTGCCTGCCATTCCAACAGTTTAAGTTTAACCTGGGCCACATACTCGAACGCAAAGGGGCGCACTAGTTCAAACATACAACCGGCTCGAATTGGAAGTTAACAGCAACAATGAAATTATAGAAGAAGTCACAAATACAGACACAATTGTTTTAGTAAAAAATACCAGTTCTCTCTTCAATCTGGAGAATTTTTATCTGTCAGTTTTGAATCACAAAAAGGACGCCGCTTGAGATTTCTAGCCAGAATATTAACGTTGAGAAAAGTATTATGGCCGCGAGTTTTGTGCAAAGGAGGAAGGAGTTTACATATATCCAGCAATAGAAGACGTATTTTCCTTCCACGTGGAAAAAAAATTGTGAGCACGTTTAAGCCACCTACAGTTTTAAGGCGCGCCGCTTTGTCGGATTTGTTCATATTTACTTAAAATTATTTTCCTAGTGTATAAGTTCAATTATTTAATGTATCAAATACCATAGAGTACGTTTACATTGTTGAAATTTTGTACTTTAAAACCATCTTTGTATTATTGAAAAAATATTTAAAAGACCATATTTTTGTCTCAATGAATCGCAACAGCCACATCATTTGAGATTAACCAACTAATTATGATTATGCCTCAAGTCACTCCAGATAACTGGGAGACATGAGACAATGCGTTCCAATTTATAAACAATGTGTTTCTGGCGAATAAAAGTTGGTTATACCATGTATATAATCTCAAATGAATATTTGTACAAATGCATATCAAATATACCTCGAAAACGAAATACAAAATGTCTAAACCTGAGCAAACGTTCAAAATCTGTGTCAAATGACCCGATTTGACGGTACATTTATGTAAACATATTTGAAAAAAAAAATAATGTCAGCTCTATGACTTCTCATGTGTTTTTGCAGGTTTCCGCTGAATACAATTATATACAGATTTCATATTGAAAGGTTTGTCCCACGTATGAGTTATCGTGTGCAGTCTGAGCCTATTACTTTGGAGTGGATTCATATGCACAGAATTCACATTTAAAAGTTCGTTCTTGCATGACTTCTTATATGCTTTTGCAAGCCTCCTCTCTGAGTACATTTAAATCCACAGAGTTCACATTGAAAAGGTTTGTCCCCTGTATGAGTTCTCATGTGGTTTTTCAAATTGCCACTCTGAGTACATTTATATCCACAGATTTCACATTGAAAAGGCTTGTCCCCTGTATGAGTTCTCATGTGAGTTTGCAAGTGTCCGTTCAGTGTAAATTTATTCCCACAAATTTCACATTGAAAATGTTTCTCCCCGGTATGAGTTCTCATGTGCGTTTGCAAGTGTCTCCTCAAAGTAAATTTATTCCCACAAATTTCACATTCGAAAGGCTTTTCCTTGGTATGTGTTCTCATGTGGATTTTCAGGTTTTCCCTCAGAGCGCATTTATATGCACAGATTTCACATTGAAAAGGCTTATCCCCTGTATGAGTTCTTATGTGTGTTTGCAAGTGTCCGCTCAGAGTAAATTTATGCCCACAAATTTTACATTTGAAAGGTTTGTCCCCGGTATGAGTTCTCATGTGGATTTTCAGGTTTCCCCTCCGAGTACATTTGTATGCACAGAGCTCACATTTGAAAGGTTTGACCCCTGTATGAGTTCTCATGTGTTTTGTCAAATTGCCACTCTGAATACACTTATATCCACAGAATTTACATTGAAAAGGTTTGTCGCATGTATGAGTTCTTACGTGGTTTTTCAGGGTGCCACTCCGATTACATCTAAATCCACAGAGTTCACATTGAAAAAGTCTGTCCCCTGTATGAGTTGTCATGTGATTTTTCAAAGTGCCACTCTGAGAAAATTTATATCCACAGATTTCACAATGAAAAGGCTTGTCATCCGTATGTTTTCTCATGTGCACCTTCATTCTACCGCGTCTAGTACATTTGTAGTCACAGACTTTACATTGGAAAGACATCTCAGCTGTATGAGTTCCGATATGCATTTTCGGGGATCTTCTCTGAGTTCATGTTATATTTCAATGGCTTATCTCGCTATGAAGTTTGCAATTCACAGTCAAATGATACCGAAAGGAAGAATATTTTTGTATACCTGTCTGTACAGCCTAGTTAATTTTCATTGCGTCTTCCAAATCAGGAAATGAATTTTATGTATTCCGTTTTACCCTTGATTTAGTTTTCACTCCCTGGTTTTCTGGCGAAGATTGCTGCTTACAAAATTTACTATGTAAATGATACCGTATCCACTCAATCCTACTTTCACTGCACTGCTTATTAAAGTATCGTGACAATTTGTTTCGATTTCATTAGAAAACTGACCAACACTATCCACCTCTTGAAATTTCCCTTTAATAAACTTTTCATCGCTTCCAGGAGGTGCTGTTGCTACCAAATTATAACTAACGATTTATTTGTCTATTGATTTATGTATTGTTAAAAAATCGCGTAGAAGATGATAATCTACTCTTGAAATTCTTGATTGTGATATGCATATGCTTCAAAAGATCTGTAAATCTCTTACTTTCCAAGTTTCCTCCTTCAAATGACCTGTACTCTCAACTGTCTTGTAGTTAAACGATGAATTTCCTGTTGAACTTTGCTAGATGCTTCAACTGCGTTTTCGTTTTCTCTATCTTCGTGTATATTTTCATTGCCAGACTTAAAATATCCACTAAAGCCCTAATAAACCTAATAAACAAAAAAATAATTATACACTTAAGATCTACAACGTTAGTTAAGTAAAATAAAATGCGTTATTTAAATTTCTAAATACAATAATATGCAATTGATTATGCATATGGAGTGAATATCAGGTACTTACGTGGAAAGAATCCTAAAGAGAAAACGGTCCAATGAGCTCCGTTGTAAAAACCTCTTTGGTCGACCACCTTCGAACTCAACATCGGCGTTGTAAAACCGTCAATAGATAATTGCTTACTGATGAATAATAAACAACTCATTGAAGTGAATTTGTTTCACCGGATACTGAAAGTTAAAATATTACATGAGAGGTAAAGGTTTTACGAATATAAAATGTTTGATTTAAAAACGGAAGTATTCTGCTTTATAGGAAACTTTGTGTTTTCGGATTAAAATTAACTTCACAGGTGAAGCACATTCTACAATTTTAAGAAACGACCAGAGGGAACATTTTAAGTGTAGAATATTGAATAATCTTTATCTGTGGAACTACTGCAGAGTCAAATAAACAAGTTTAGTGCTTTTGAAAACATGGAGTTGGCAAATCCATCTGTATATTTAACAACTAATATTGATGCTAATACAGTAAATTAACTTCCAATCGAATTGTATTAATTTCATGCTCTGTGTATGATCTGAGGGTAAAATAACTGTTTTCCAACGTCACACTGAATTGAGTTCACCCTCATATAACAAAACCGAAGTGATTTAGACAAAATTTCATACGCATAGCATATGCTAATTTGGTTTCAAACCGTGTGCGAAACGGTTATTTGAGAGTTTTCAAACATCTACCCAATCATTTCCTTAATTTTGCAATGTTCAATTATAGCGATCCCAACTAACCCAGAATCTAGATTTTCGGTATTAAAATTTGCATAGCGAAATAACGACCAATTCAGTAGATATCCGTCAATTTCATCTGTAAGATAGCATGCGTCGTTCTGTGAAAACAAGCTTTTGGTTTTTCAACACATAGTTTTAGAAAAATTTATTTCAACAGATCCACAATTTTAATTCTAATGCAAGAGCGTTACTGAAATATTTCGAAAGTAAAGTGTGATTGAAAAAAAATAAAACATTACAAGTTATCTAAAATACGTAAAGTGTAAGCTATTACATTGGGACGACTCGAAGATACGTTCCGAAATAACTTAAAAATGGTTTATTCAATAGTTAAAATCCATAGTACAATTTAAAAATACTATCTTGTAAAGGAAAGGCTTGGTTCTTCAGGCACTCATCATCATGAGTATCGGAAACACTCACGGATTCTTTCTCTTGTTTTATATATGTATGGTCGCCTGCACATTCTTTTTCAATTTCATATTTATCTGTGTCGATTAAAGACTGTTGCAGTTGTTTAACAATTTCTATCGGTGAAATAATTTCGTCGTAACTTAATGTCTCTATGAATTCATCTAAATCCTTGGGATTGGTTAAAGTTGAACTGTATCCTTGTCATAGAAAAGCGATTTTTAAAAATATGGTCGAAGGAATATATCGATCGAAGAACTATATCAAGTAAATGTATAAGAGCTATCTCTTTGAATCACGTTAGAAAATGTTAATAATAAATTCCTTTGACATTAAAGAACTTCCAAATCTAAATCTATCTTCTAATAATACCCCGTACCATTTTAACCTATATTTCTGCTTTGTAAAACTATAAATATGATAGTCTGTATGTACAATTAATATTCAATTCAAGGAGATTATCACATTCAAAGTTATACCAGTACATAATGAAGAACCAAAAACATTTTCGTTGAAAATAGGATCTGAAGTAAATACGTTACCGAATGTAATGAATTGTTACACGCTTAAAGGTACTTAAACATAGGTCAGACTACCGAAGATTGGTGAAACCCAATAATTGTACCATAATCATTAACTTCACGGACGAACACGAAACAGAAGAGCGTGTTTCTGCTCTACTTCTATTTTAACATATATACCATCCTTGTTGCACCTCCTATTGGCAACTTTTCTTCATTTTATTCAAGGTTCAAGAAACCTCGAAAATAGAGGCCATTTAGCGATATGTTCAAAAATCACCAGGAAACCTTCAAACATCGAAATCTGACGTCTGGTCAGCGTAACTTACAATAGTTACACCAGTAGAATGCCGGCATGGCACCTTCAACATAGGTTCTAGCCGATACTTTACCGAATTATTTCCCTTCTCCGGCTTGAGCCCTAGAAGCCTCAACGTTATAAATAATAATTATATTTCAATTTTATTCATGACCTTTAGGCATCTAAGGCTCACGCCGAGTTAGAGTGGAGAAAAGGATATGAGAAAGTGTCGCCCAGGGCCGTAGGTTGAAGGTGCCATTCCAGCACTTGCATGGTGAGACTGAGGAATACACAAAAAAAAACTGAGTTAGGATGGTCCGCTTCAGGGTTTAAATGGGTGATGTAAAATTTCTAGAAAAAAAAAGAACGGGAAAAAACATAATATAAAAGATGTATTTTCAAATTTTAGCGCTTTATATATATATATTAACTTTTACGGGGACTCTGACGACATTTGACGATCAATAAAGTATTTAAAATGGGAATTCTTCTTTAAAATATAGATTTAAAAACAAACATCCTTATTGGGACTGCTTCTTACGAAGTTTTACAGCATTGTTTAAGTACCAAGGTCTGAGAATAAGATGTGTAATTGTTTTAAGCGCATGGAACTTGTCTCTCGTGTACAGCGGCGCTAATGGAATATATTGCAATTCTAATGTAAATAGAAATATGTTTGTACATTTTTTAACATAACAACCTTTAATTTTACTAAACCTAAACAACAAATGCATAACATGTGCCAAGGAGTGAATTTTCGTAATAATAATAATAATTAAAAAAAAAACATTTCGTCAACAAAACCTTGTTTTTTGCCTCGGGAAGAGAAAAATTTTCCCTTTTCTTCCCCAGAAGTTTCCGTTTTTTTCCCGGTCTGTATATCACTAGGTCAAACACACGACCTCTCGAATACTACGTCAACGCTCTACTACTCAGCAACGGTGGTTCCGTAATAATTTAAATTAAACTTTACGTAAATATACAAGAGTACATTGTTTACTACTATATCCAACATAAACGCTGTTATTACCGTTCATTTCGCTTATAATACTATTATAACACGGTTACGATACCACACACACTAAGGAACGCAACTACTATATGGTTCAAAATGTTATCATCTTTTAACTTCTAATTTTCATAAATGTTAGTAGAAAATTGCTAATATTTTGGAAGGCAAAAAATAGGGGGCCGCGTCCCTCCTCCCCCCCTGGCGCATAAAAAACGATTGCGAATAAACTAGCGGAAGCGCTTGAAAATTCGTGCATTAGAAAGCCAATTCACAAAGGAATCGGTTATGACACTGCGAATAGAACCAACTTCCTGACACATTAATGGGTTCTTAACTTGCAGAAAGAGGGACATGTTTGTCCTTCCTTATTAAATATTTTGGATGTATCTAAAGCAAGATGATGAAACTAAAGGAACCGCTAAGAAGTATTCCGAAAAGCGCTCTTCTACGCTTTGTCTAAACTGCTGATTGGGGGTGTAATGAATAAATTAGCCGAGGCGCCTGAAAATTCATGCATTTAAGAAAAACGAACCGGTAATGTGGATGCGAATACGAGCTACCTCCTGACACATCAAGTGGTTCTTAAGTTCCAGAAAGAAAGACACGTTACTCCTTCGTATTGAAATATTTTGGACGTAACGAGGAGATGAAATGAGAGGAATCGTTAAGAAGCCTATTTTCTAAAAGCGCCCTTGTACACTATGTTGTGTTGATTAGCGTGTGCATAAAAAATTTGAAATTTATAGAACCACTTACAGAACTAATGGTTCCCTGTGGTACAATCTTATACAATGGTCATAATTAGGCTATTGCGGTGAGTGTATTCCTTTAGCTATACTCAAAATATAGCTCAAGACAAAAGATTCACTACTGAAGAATAGACAAAGAAGAGAATGCATACAAAGAAACATATTTGCTGAAATCGTTGCCGTTTTGTTCCGGTTTATATATATATTATGCTCTAGGTGATATATTTAACTCTTCATAATGACACAAGAATGCACTCTCCGTAAACGGATATAAAAACATAAGTGTTACAATTGTTCCTAAGTAGTGCAATGTCAGTTGAACATGAATTGTCTTAATACATTCACATTTAGTTGCGCAATACACTTAAATTGCAGCAGGGCAGTGCCACATTATGACTTGAACAGTTTTAAAATTTCCCTGCAAACTGCTATTAGCATCATTTTCTTATCAAAATAAGAACTCATTATTAGCACCAAACTTTATGATAAATAATTTTCGTTAAATCCCGACCTTTTTTTACAACTCTCCTTCCGACACCATGTATGGGGAAGATCTGACAGGTTGTTACCGAGCTACGTGAAAAAGCTTATTTTTATAAAGATCTTTACTCATCAACAATGGAGAGCTTTCTCATACTGGTCATATCTAGTTTCATCGGCTAATGCAAAAAAATAACTGCATATTCAGGCAACACGTCCATTAATGGAATCTTGCTTGTATATTTCAATCGTTTGATTTTAATGATTTTCCTCTTCTCTCTTTATAGCTAAATTATAGTCGTGTGGTCTGAGCAGTGTTCGATTGAAGCGGGAGATGGTTGGGATTTCCTCCTCTCTGCGAAAATCTTCTCTGGGTCTGTTTTCCTAAATATCCCTCAAGTCTGGGATATGAACGGATATAAAATACGATATTGTACGTTCTGAAAAGAAATCCGCCTTCCTAGAAATTGTACAAATCGAACACTCAGTCTGAGGCATTAGACCGGTACTTTGAAGGTTGCGGGTTCGAGTTGATTTTAAGAAGCATTGCACTTACATAATCGTGATAGCCCGAAGTAAAAAGTTACATGCTCCATACAAAATAAAGTTCAGCGCAGGTACATCGTCTCCTTTTGTTACCTAAAAGATCATATTAGATCTTAGATTGCTCTCTATCTTAGAATACCCCCAAAATTTTGTGAAATATATATTTTTCATTTATATCTAATACTTTTTATTCATATCTACGGGCTGTAATGTCTTGTCTAGAATACCACTTTACGATGGTAAAGTGTACGGGTAAATCTAACTAGCGTTCAGACTACCGAACTTAACTTGGTTATCATACTTCTTCTAACATTGTCTGTAAAGAAACAGGTAGAGGTTTGCGTAGTGTAGAGAATCTGCTTGTTACGCCGGACAAGATCAAGTTATAAAAAATGAACAGAAATGAATTGATTGTAGGGTAACATTTTGTAGATTAGTTCTGCCATCATTCTTTTATAATTTAAAAGTGATACGCACTGCTAATATACTACATATTTCAATAAAAAAGAAATAAACCCATGAGGTGAGTCGTGCGTAATGACTAACTTTCGTTTAGACAGTCGTTTCTTACTAACGTTACAAGATAACCGTCGTAAGTTGACGCTAGTTAAATTTGAAATCCGCGTTAACGGTAAGTACCGTTTACATTACTAAAATAAACTCAGGTTAACGTTAACTATGATAAGATATTAGTGATGTAAAGAAGGCATTAGTTATTTTTTCTCTACTAAATAAGTGCTTCAACCATAGGAGCGAAATGTTTGAATTTAGAATTTTCCCCGACCTACTTTTGTTGAGACTATAAGTAAGAGTAATTATATATTTTTATAATTATAATTGTAATTATAATTATTATTTTAATTACTCTCTTGAAATAGTATTTTTTACTAACGCAATCGATATGATTGTTACAGAAATTTGTTGACAAAACGTTTGGTATGCTTTTGAACTTTTTTAAATTTTTATTGTACTGCTTGTTCTGAAGGTTATTTACCACATTCACCTAATTGTGAACCTACAACGCAGAATGTACAATGCGATCCTTTATCTATTTAGAATAAGCAAACAATTATATCGAGACGGAGGTACGTCATGCCGGTGTAATTTTTTTTTAAATACAAATTGTACAATATTTTTTTTTAAAAAAACTACATGCTTCCAAACATATTTCTATTTCTTGCGAAAATACTATCTTCCCAAATTGATAAAGGTGGAGTCAAAGGGGGAATATATCCCCCGTATCCTCCCTTACCTACGCCACAGGTTCCTACAGGTTTTGTCATTTAGGGACCAGAATACTCTTACTTTTCCATGACTTGCAACAGACCTAATCGTTTCCCAGGTCATAGACTAACTGCCAAGCTATTTCTGATACTACTGCTCCCGGCTCTTTTCAGTTTTTATTTATCTAAAATTTCCAAACATTTATATATTTTCCATTTCTTTTTTGTATCCCAAAAAAATCTATCTTAATTCTCATAAAAAAGAATGTGAGTGTTGCATTAACTTTTACCAGCATTAAACTACAATTTTGACTCGACAATAATTTCATCTATATGACACGAGAAATCATGTATTTTCCAAAACAAGGCAAAACTGGCTTTTTGAGTAAATGGATCCAGATGTATCACACTGCCTACTGTCACACAAAAAGCAACAATGACTTAAACATAAAAAAAACACACAGAAATCTGATTAGAAAATAAAGTGGAATACTATGAGCAATTATACCTGTAATTATGCGTAACAATACCAGTATCATTTTTCTAAACTAAAGAAAAGGGTGTAAATAGAAAAAAAAAAAGATTCATTGTAAGTTCAAAACACGAAATCTGGAGAAGTAGATTTTATGTTTAAACAACTCTCTAGCTACTGTAGCCAAATATTAAAGGGGTAGAGTGGATCTTTTTCTTCTTTACCAACACAGCTTTAATGGAACGGGATGTGACATTTTCTACATCCAACCCACTTTTCATCCATGTTTTCTTTTAAGTACGGTCTTCCATTAATGATTCTGTGTCGTAATAAGTGATGAATTTTGGAGCTTGTTAACAGTGTCGGTTCTAGAGGAAAAGAACTGGGGAGGCGGCAACTCTCAACGTTGCATATATATATATATATACATATATATGTATGTATATGTGTGTGTGTGTGTGTGTGTGTGTGTGGGTGGGTGGGTGTGTGTGTATATATATAAAGTGTTTCTATTTTGATGTCCATAATCTACTTTCTCTTTCTTTCCTCTTTTGGCTTCCCACGATTCGTTCCAATGCGTTTTTCAGTACAAACTCTTCTCAGACAATGCTCCAACAAATTTTTGTTTGTGAGGATGGGTGTGTAACACACAAGTAATTTTCAATCATTTATTTTTAAATTGCATATTAATTCTCCTTAGGTATATCTATGAAGGAAATATGCACGTTTACAACCCTTTTCAGTGTAAGAAAACAATAATTAGTTGAAGCAGAAAAGTGAACATTTTAATATTTTTCATCAGTGCATGGAATTTATGGAATTTACAAACGGAAACTTATACTTAACGGCCAAATTTACACTGAATAAAATGACTTGATTGGATTTTACACTACATAAACCGGCATTAAGAGTCCATCCCTCTACACACATACACATACTTAAAAATCTATAAATACCACACTGGATATATTGTATAATTCAACACCAATTTAGACCTAAATAAGATGATTTAAATAAAAACAGCAACAAAGATTTATACTTTTTATTTGTAGGTCGGACTAGAATTACTTATATTATTTTTATAGTAAGAAGTAAGTCGGAGAACGATTAGCGTTCTGTCGTTTTCGGTATAAGCTACTGGTGGTATAATTTCGGAATAACACCGCATTGCCTATAAGCAATAAATTAAATTTTTAGATGATGTTGTCTTCCCTTTGTTACAACGTTGTTGATAGTGAAGACTTCTAAAAGGTTTTAAAAACGAAAAATTACTGTTATATAACCAAAAAACAATAAAATAACTACTTGAAACTTACTCTAAGAAATTAAAAATTGTTTACAACTCGACAAAATGCAGTTTCTAACATACACTATGACTCCTTCCCCCATCCCATGTTTATAGAGGAAGCTTTTCATGGTATACTTCATTTCATGTTTAAGGATCGGTAACATTAAACTTCTTGCAAAATAAATATTAATTATACAATTTCAAGACAATTGAGGATATTATTTTAGCTTCACCGCAAAAAACTGGGAGGGCCCAGGTCCCCCCCCCCCTGGCCTAGAACCGTCTCTGCGTGTTAATGCATAGCTACAGTGGCCATCTTCTTTGCCATTTCTGCTTGATAAATAAAACCCTTTAACTTTGCTTCTACGAAGTTGCTCATTTGTCTCTCTTCAAATTTCTCTCGCGCTGTTAGATGTGACAATATAATTGTCAAGTAGCGAATATATTGCGCGGTTTTCACTTAATTGCAGTTTTTTCTCTGCTCTTCTGAACTAATCCACTTTCTTTACATTATACAATGCATAGTGTTAAATTTAGGGATTGGAAATTTCAACCTATCAGGTGGGTGAAATTAAGACTTGCTTGACACTAAAATGCAATTCTCCACACACCAGGGTAAAGCTTTTCTTTCGCCAAACTTATCGATGTATATTAAGCCCAATTACCATTCACCAAGCATTATTATAGTTACTGCTATAAAACTCACAGCTGCTGAAGCTCTTAGACAACGTGGGAAACACTGCAAAACTACAAACGGCCACGAGACACATCACACCCTTTAAATCCTCAGAAATTATTGTTCGCGCGCTCCTTCGTACTTGACAATCGATTCCGATTTCAAACTCATACTAACTGAGAAGCTTGTGTGGGTAAAATTACGCTGCTAGGCGAAATTTGGTGATGAATTTCAAGAGTGGTCAGTGATTTTATCATGTAACTTTTCGGAAGTACTAGCTGTAACACCAGCAATGAAAATTTTGTCTACACAACATATTTTTGTTTTGATAACTTGAACATACAACCTTACCAGTCTCATTGTAAGTTCGTGAAAAGAAAGCTATAATGTGTTAGAGGGGGACAATTACATCCCCTGCCCCTGGGATAGTGAATTCTAGTTAGCAGCCAGGGATAAAAACATTCCAGAGGGGGTTCTCATTCCCATCCCCAGTCGTAATTCGAATTCTGCTTGTTCGAGAAGACAGCTGTTTCGCAGACACTTGGCAATTGTAGAATACTTGAAAATGTCGTATTGTGTTGTACATTGTATACAGTAGCACAGATAGGAATTTCCCAATGGAGGGGACCTTTAGAAAACCACATCCTTGACAGTTATGCAACCCAGTACAACAGATTAAAATAATAATACATTGTTCCGGACTTTTTTTTATTATTTTAAATCAACACAATTGGGCAGATAAATACAAAATGCATGAATATAATATATCCTTATAGTTTGCTTAGTTCAGCCATGATTCCAACACAAATTTATCCATACCCGTACTTCAAACTTCAAGTGGATTTTCTCAAGAACGAAGAGTTTCTCGACCAATATTTACTAAGGCTTAACAGTTACTTTGATGACAGCTCTCTCTTCTAGAGCAGCCAGTCTGTTAAGTCACATTTGATTTTTTTTTTTTTTTTTAGTATAAATTTGAATTTTTGAAATATAATTACAGTTTCGCTTCTGACTATAAAACGTTATCTGTGGCATAAATGTGGCTGGGGATTGTACAAAATCTGAGGCATTTTAAAAATATTTGAAAATCTGATATGCTTTCATTCCAGCTTAAATAAAACATTCGCTTTCGACAATCCTGGTCTGGCGAGGTGAGGAAGGGGGCATGGTATGTCTGAAGGGAGTTGATTGGCGGGACCCGCAGGGGAACGCATCCATTGGCTGTATTCAGCTCAGTGAGCGACTCAGTAAGAGTGGTCTCCAGTGAGTGAGCACTCACAGCGGATCCTTCAGATTCCTAATTTCGTTTATGCTCAATAAACAGTTGAATTTTATAAGGTGTATGGTTCAAGTTCCACGAACAATTGAATATCGTATAGCACAAACAGTAGTATCGACGACAGATTAAATATGAATGTGGTCTTACATGCTCTAAGGCAATTGGTAAGACCACTAAACAGGAAACTTCGTCTGTAACGGCTGTAACTTACAATCAAAGTTTTTAATAAAAATACTGTGTACTTTAAGATCCCAATTTGAGCGCAGAAACATGTAGGCCTAACTACAAACCTGGCTATTTAAAATTATAACGTTCGAAAACAGCTTAAGAATTTAATCTGCACGGTATAAGTTTATCCGTTTTATGTTCTGATTCAAGAAGTTCAGAACTTTCATCTCGCAGTGAAGCAAGAAAGCACACAGCTAATATGTACCTCTAACACAGTATTTGTTCGATATAAATATCTTTTAATCGCTAACATGTAGATCTAACATCTTATCAGACTGAAGCTGCAATTACCCCTCATGGCTTGTTGTTATTTGGTAATATTTTGATTAACCTTATATGTTATACTATATTTCTCTGCGCCGGAAGCCATATTGCAGTCGCACTAACCGCACTTCCGGGTTATATAGTATAACATATTGCATGTGATCTCTCCTTTTACGCGAGCACAAGTTCGACCTTATTCGGATATCTTCGATCGTGATCGGCCACGACTTCCGGCTACGATGTCAAATTCATCCGATATTTATTAGCTTCTAGTCTCGAGGTTTTCTTTTAATTTTACGATAAGGACTTACAAGGCAAGGGCACGAAATCCCTGTATTGCGATTGTTGCCCGTAATCTGGCGCTGCATGTGCTTGTGCTGCAGTCGTTAGCCAGAGAGAGAGAGAGAGAGAGAGTGAATGAGTGAGTGAGTCCTCGAGGTTTAGGTGACACCAATATTGAACACTGTAGTACGTGGTCTCTTAGTAAAACAAATTAATACAAGTTACTGTTAGAGGTAGGGTGAAATATGCAACGGGAGATTTGTGTCTGGGGATAGTAATTATAATATGCGCTAAGCATGTTTAGCATGCTTGGTATGTATGTTTGCCTGTTACTATGTGTGTTAGCAAGTGATTGTAATAATTGTTCATAATAATGTGTGGTATATATGAAGAAAACTGGTCCAGCCTATGCATGACAGACTTTAGGTTAGTTTTCGTTAGAAATAGTAAAACAACGTTGCTGATTACATAAGGAATGTTATTTATTCTCATGGACTCCCTTGTTCATGACAAAAGCAATGCTCCTTAATGCTATAGGATAGGATGAACCAGTTATCTAAACTCCGTTGCCTAGAACCGTGGTTTTAATCTCTGGTCTGCGGAACGATACCGTTATTCGGGAAGTTAATACCTTTAAGTATTTAGCTCTTATTTTGTAGATTTTGACAGCTCAAAATTGACACTAAAGTTTATATGTCTACAACATTTAAAATCTGATGAAGCACGTGTAGCTTTTGACCTTCATATTAATGATATTCCTATGCAGTTTCCCGATCCGTGGGTACTGAAAGTTGATATTACATAAAGGGTACATATAATGGCTCAATACTTTGATAAAGTAACTTAAATTGTATTCTTGATTTAGTTAAATCTTAAGTGTGAATGTAATTCGGGGAAGCATTTTCTTTCGAGGTTATGCTTTAGCTATTTCTCTCATAGAGCACTGGAAATGCTTGAAGATTCTTTTTTGCATTCCTGCATTGATAATATATATTAAAATAGGTGAAAAACACCACGAAAGGGAAATGGAGTGGAAGTCCTGATAGGGTTACAGCACCAATTTCCGGTCCCTTAAGAAATATTCCGACTTTGATGCTACGTAAATCTGCACTAGAAATCTACATAAAAAAAAAAAGAAAATATTTGTCAATACGTGGCTTGGAGTTTAAGTTATGTATTAGCACTGTACAAGATGAAGAAACACATTTATAATGCTCAAGAATAAAAGTGACCAGATAGCAAAAAATACCAGTTTCGAGACACGTATTACCAGTAATTGGCTGCTAAGTACACTTCTGAGTCTTACTCAAAACATATAACACAAATGAAGGAAATTAGATATAGCAAAAATATATGTCCTAGATAATATAACGTTCTAGGCATGGAATACCGGAGAAAGTGTGTTAATTAGTGTTATGTCAACAAAGAAAACTACGCAAATAAAAATATGTTATAATAATAAAAAAAAATCAGGAAAACTCGGCACTTTGCTATGTGGTAAGATAAAAAGACATGCCTGAATTATTTATTGGAGAGCACACTTATAGGGGTAATTAAGCCGGGTTCTATTTCAGTTAATCTATTGCTTATTCTACATCCTAATCACCTGAACTTTTACCCGCATCAGATTCAGACGGAATCGTTTTCTTCAACCGTACCAACGGATACATAATCCTAGACAGATGTGAAGAGCCTTTTTCTTAATTGGGAACCAATTCTCTAATCTAGACCCTTCTGGGAGGATGAGTGGTGAGACTCGTTGCCTTCTTATCAACTGGTCCCAGGTTCGATTCCTGGTGAAAAAAAAGTTGCCGAGGCAACGTTAATTCGATGGGAAGCAATGGCAAATCATCATCGGTACACCTGCCGAGGATGCTTCGGACAGAACACACGCCACCATATAAATAAATAATTAATGTTGAAAGAATTGTTGAAAATTGAAAAACTAGTATCCTTCACTTGATTCTGCAGTACTTTTTCCAGGGGTCCGCTACGTTTTGGCGCAGGCTACGTTTCGGTGCCAGTTCAGTTCGGCGCCAAAGGGAGTAAAACGGAAATTATAAACATACCTTATTACATAGTGATGTACCTTTTACTTTCACGGTTCCCTGACGACATTTGATGATCAATGAAGTACTTAAAACGTTATTTCTTGTACTCTGCTTCTGACAAAGTTTTGAACCATTTAAGTGTGCATGGTCTGAGCCAAAGATGCCTAAAAGACTTAAGTAGATGGAATTTTTCTGTCATGTACAAGGGCGCTAATAAAATATATTGCTTTCCTAATGTAAATAGAAAGTTTTTGTACATTTTTCACGTAAGAACCTTTACTTTTGCTGAACCTAAGGAAGAAATGCATACGGTGTGCTAAGTAGTGAATATTCGAGATGAAAAAATCGTCAATAAAGTCATTTTTTGGACTGCTTCTGACAGTCTTGAAGCATTATTTAAGTTTACACGGTTTGAGCTAAAGATGCCTAAGGCCCACAAAAGAACAGGATGTTTCTCTCGTGTACAAGGGTGATGATGAGATGGAGGTTACATTCATAATATAAATTGATAAATTAGTTAAAATGGTAGTTTAACTCGACCTGAGATTAGACTTGAACTTCGACTTCGCCGACGGACTTGAACTTCGACCTCGAACAACATGACGTTCTTATCTGTTTATATATATAAATTGTTCGAAAGCTATACAGAATGTATTGCAATTAAATTTTAAACTTCTTTTCTTGGAATATAAAATAATAATTTGCGCCATTACGAAAGTACCACGAGCGCCCCTGAATCCTGCTCCTCCCTAGTTACGTCCCTGCTCTAGCCAAGCCCATTTATGTTGTAAATAAATTCATTTCTCCCCCCCCCAAAAAAAAAAACTGCATTATTATAAATTATAGAGAAAAATGATTTTCAAGTGCTTACTAAAGTATAAACGTCTCATTACGTCTCTTCCATGATCATAGCCCCTGGATCTGCTCTTCTGTCTCATGGACGAAGGTTTTAAATACTTTTTTAATACAATGGTTTCTTCTGGTAAGGTTCTGGCGCCAAAATGTTACTGTCCCGAAACGGAGGCGCAGAACTGAGCGGTCGGTTTTTTCCAGTGGCTGGAAACTGGTCATTTCGGATACATTATTAACAATTCCAGTTAACAGCTATAATGGGCATGTACTGGCTCCACTCTAAACTTTTCTACCAGTAATCAAGGTACGCAATAACTTTCATAATATTTAACTATTTCAATATGTTTCTACTGTAATTACCAAGTTTTTCTCTTTCAACGGATGCGTGTATCTATGATTAATACCTGTATGTTAATTTTAAAAGCTTCATCGATGATAACTTCGCCTCCTCTTCCTAACGATGCAGACAATGGATATTGAATTTGTGTTCAACAATGAATAACCGAGTCTCACAAAATTTGAATCAGTCATTGAGAACTCAGCCTGCTTCTCAACATTGAAACGATTAACTAGAAACATGAGTTGCGCGATCCACTCATCAGAAGCCTTATTTCTGATGAGTAGATCGCGCAACTGGGTCATGACCTGTAAACTGGTACCGACACCTAATCATCTCGCTCTTATTACGCAAAATATCTACAAGGTATTTCAATTTTGTGTATACATGGCTCAGATTTTAGTTCATAGAACTGATACTTAAACGGCAACTGTGTTGCTGTGAAAAAGTGTAAAAGAAGTATGTAACCTGAAATCAGCAATGCTTAGAGTGGACAGCTGATTGAGTTATTCGGGATGGTTAATATTATCTGAAGCCTTTCCGCAGCTCGGAAGGAAACAGTTCCTGATGAATTGTTTCATATGTATAAAATCACTACCTTTTCCGGATTCCCGAGCAAATGTTAAATTTGAAGCATGGAGTTTCTGAGATAGACCTATATTATTTCTTTTGTACCTCAATGATTTGTCTCAGTTCATAGAATCAGAAATTGTAGTTTTGTACGCTGATGATGTAAATGTTTTAGTAACTGGGAACACTCATCAGGAAGCAGGTAGCAACTTAAAAATCACTGACTGGGAGATGAATAGAGTGGGCTGCAATAAACAGTCTGAACGTAAATGATGAATCCAAAATCCTATATTTTCATCTTTCCCATGGACTGTTTACATTTCCACCCATAACAGCAAATTCCCCACATAGCAAAATGACGGATATCTGACGGATCTCCTGGCAGGATATCGGGACGTCCTGTTTAAGTCCCGTTTACCTCCATCGGACGTATAGTTATAATTAATCCTTCGTATAAATATACGAGGACATATCCTTCGTATAGTTATAATTAATTAAATAATAATAATAGTAAGGTTGATTTAATTTATAGAAATTCCAGGTAGGTAATCCCGCAGCTTTCCGGGGGACATCCATACGAATTAACTGTTTGTATTGCCCACAGAGTTATCCCACGGATGTCCTTAGGACATCGCTATAGGAGCAGGACCATTCTGACGAAAATGGGATTAAATGGGACGTCCCAGGGACGTACTCTGCTATTTGGGTCAAGTCTGGAATAAATTTCTAAAAGCAAATTGGTAGGTGTAACTATAAACGAAAAGTTAAAATGAATGGATTACATACTCGAACTTAATAAAAAAAACTGAATGGTGTCTTCTTCATCATGTACAGATTTAATGTACTACCGACAAACTCTGATCTCATTATATTACGCAAATTCCTATGCTCTTATTAGTTTGGTGCATCACATGTTAGTGTAAATACTTTCTGTTTACAAAAAAAAGTTAGAATCATTTTTAACATGAGTCCTAGGTCACTATGTAAAGATGTGTTTATGTCTCAAAAAATTCTAACAGTTCCATGTCATAAAAGCGTAATATTTACAATGAAATATAGTCACTTATTTACCTATATGACAAATATACACAATTAAATACCAGGGAAAATAGAAACATTTTTCCAGAAAGACAAAATTTTGCGATTTCTATGGATGAAACTATTTACCTAAAGCATCAAGCAAGAAGCAGGGTGTTAAAAATCATGATTCAACCTTTAAAGATAAAACTGTCCGGCCTTTACTGCTTCCTGATCTTAATGTTGATACTTCTGAATGTATTAAATTAATAGATTGGTCGATTATTAACTCTCTCCAGAGTAATGTAGCAACAGCAAATATTTTGTTTTTCCTACTTATTAAAAATATCTCGAATTTAACTGCATTCATTTCCCACGCAACAGATATTCTCTAGAAAATGTATGAAATCTGCTGGTAAAAAGTTTGCCAAACAGTAAACAGACTGGTTTATTTGGGCAATCCCCAAGTGTCTGTTATTTGCAGATGACAGAATTATATTCAAGAAGTGATCCACACTTGATTTAGTGCAAAAGGCAATTAATAACGATTTACGAAAATTAGAGCAATGGTTCAAAATTAATAAATTAACGTTAAATATCGCAAAAACAAAATGCGTATATTTCAGAAACATTCATAAAACAAAATATTAAATACTATCCGATTTCTATCAATTTCGAAAACATACTCACAGTTTCACATACAAACTATCTAGGTACATGGTTCGACGAACATTTCACATGGGAAAAACACTTCATAGAAATAAGCAAAAAAGCGTCACTACACATTGGTTTACTCTTCAAAATTTCTCGGATGTTTCCCGAAAATGTAACTAAGATATATTATTATGCTTTTGTACACCTATACCTTTCGTATAGCATTGAATCATGGTATGGGAACTTAAGTAAACAATACAAGTAAAAATTATTTGCATTGCAAGAGAGCAATTAGAATAATCAAAGGTGCAGACTATCTGGCGCATACGCGTCCTTTATTTGAAGAGCTGCAAATAAAGACGCTAGAGAAACTTTATTTATATAGACTAAGTTGCCTAATGTACAGGATACTCAATAACAATGTTACTTTATTATCGTCCCGAGTAACAGCTTTAACACACCGTATAAGAACAAGAGCAATAACAAACGATCAGTAAACAATACCTAGACCACGTTTGAACTATGGATTACGAAGCCTCACATTTAGTAGTATTAGTGTTTGGAATTCCTTACCCTCGAACATAAGAACAGCAACAACTTATAAAGTATTCAGAAAACAAGTGAACAACTTTCTACAACAAAACCAAAGTGAATGTAAAGATAGTGCATTTTATTTAGTATATTGTCATGCAATTTGTATATAATTATAATCTTCAGAGATGCTTACATTTAATTATTTAACCAACTTATTTGTAGTTTTTGTATAATCATTCATATAGTTACATTATTATATAAGCACTGTATTTTTTTGCCATTTTTGTAAGAAGATAACAATTATTGAGAGGAGGAACCATAAACAGCATTTGCTTGGTTCCTCCTAAATTTATTTAATCAGTAAATTCTATACTATTATTGATAAAATGTATCTGCATCCTATCGCCTCTATCTGTAATGGGCACGTATACTAATAAATCTTGCCTGAACGTTGTAATTGAGATCGGAAGCAAGTAACTAAAACATTCTTCGAATGGTTGTGTGGATCTCGAAATGTAGTCACTCCCTCTGGTGAGTTCTGGGCCGCTTCTACACAATGAAACAGGCGAAGAGCTTCACAACTGTTAATTTACATGACTAAACAAAAACTGAATCATTGAAATAAATTCAGTAGGCTCTATAATATTTTACCATCTACAGACGTCATCAGAACACTTAGTTATTGTTACTTAAAATGTTGCAATTTTTCTTCATTTGAAACACAATTGTAGAATTCAGTATGATAAGTATTATCTATTCATGTTAATTTCTTATTTCTGTTTGCTTATTATTAGTACCGTAATATTCGAATTGCAAGGAAACATGCTTATAACTTTTAACATAATAACGAAAAACAATATATTAAAATATTTTCTTTTTTCAAAATTTTCAAATTATATGCTTAATGCACGAACTGAAGATATTTTACGATTTTAATTCAGATTTTGCCTCTACGGTACTACTACCATAAGACAACTTTCCCTCAATATTATAACAGACCAGGTGAACTTAACTTTTAGAATACAGTAACTGATTCATAGATGCTACGAAATTAACGTGTAACACGACTGCTTAGAGTAACATATTTATGGGTTTAAAACTATATGAATTTACCCTTTCAATAAACATATCTTTGCAGATCAGATTTGCTTCCGTCAATAATGAAGGAAACACCTGAGGGAACTATTTGCAATTTAAGTACTCCTCCTATTTAAAACTTTTCCCCATTATCACCTTCAACATTTCAGCAATTACACTGTACTTACGTTGCCAAATTGTACAGAAAAGCGAAAAGACTAGGAGTCATACAAGAGGGAACCATACAGAGAAATACAGATGCTTATCAGAATAATGGAAACACCTGAACGAAAGTGCAACTTACCAGATTAATATGGTGTCGGGCAACCTTTCGCCTTCAGAACAGCCTTGATGCGACGTGGGATGGAGGCATAGAGGTCGTGAATGGTAGCAAGTGGAATATTACACCATTCCTCGTGCAGGGCATCGGCCAGTTCTGTGAGAGAGGATGGAGGTGGAAATCGTCGCCGGAGTCGTGTTTCCAACATGGACCACAGATGTTCAATTATGTTGAGATCTGGGGATTGGGCGGGCCAGGGGAGGTGTTGAACTTCATCCCGATGTTCCTCAAACCACGCTGCAACAACTCCAGCTGTGTGAATGGGTGCATTATCATCCTGGAATATGGCGTCATTGTCCGGGAACAACATCCGGACCATAGGATGCAAGTGGTCTCCTAAAATTGCGACATAATCGTTGGCAGTGATGCGTCCGCGAAGTGTGACCACAGGACCCAATGAAAACCATGATATTGCGGCCCACAGCATCACCGTGCCGCCGCCATGTTTCACAGTTGGGCGGAGACACTGCAGATCATACGCTTCTTTGGGCGTTCTCCACACATAAACACGGCCCGTGGTTTGGAATAGGGTGAATGGTGACTCATCCGACCATACCACACGTTTCCAGTCGTCAACGGTCCAAGTTGCATGGTCGCGGCACCATTTGCGGCGTGCTAAAGCGTTCTGGTCCCTGATGAGAGGTTTGGCCCGTGCAACACGACCCCGTAAGTTCATGTAATGTAATTCGCGGCGGACTGTGATTGTCGAAACAGGTTGGGGGAGGTGCTGATTGAGTTCCTCCGTCACTTGCGCCGCAGTGGCACGACGGTTCCGCGTGACAATGCGCTTTAATACCCGGTGTGCCCTGTCACTGATGCTTTTCTTCCGCCCACTGTTCCGCTTCCCCGGTGTGGTTTTCCCGTGTGTTGTGTAGGCCGTCATCACCTTCGACACTGTCCCTGGCGACACACCTAACACACTAGCCACTGCCGTCACACTCACTCCATATAACCGCGCACCAACAATTTGCCCTCTTTGAAACTCTGAGAGGTCTCCCATTTTACACTGCCTCCGTCTGCTGCAGCCACTGCACACTCCTGTTCCACGACGCCTGACGTAGTATGGAGACCGACCTAACACACCACCACCAGCAGTCCGGCGCTGCGGTCGCCACGACACCAATGCCAACCCATACATCTGACGTGTTGCCAACTACAGGTGTTTCCATTATTCTGATAAGCATCTGTATGTATTGATAAATAACTATGTATATCTTTCTGGATTCGAGAAGGTTTATTGCCTCGCCGCTAGATACCTTTGAATTTAATACATTCAACAAAATATGACAGCACTACCTCCGTGTATGTCTAAAGCGTTTTTATCGTTTCACTAAATTTCAATCCTATTCCTTCAAATTCAAGCTTAGAGAGTTCAAACTGTCAGGGAAGAACGTATATAACTAACTCAAGAGTTCGATGAATGCTGATTTTTAATTTATGTTTTTGTTCGTTGTTGAAAGAGCTACAGTGTTGTACGTTTTGATATTCACAACAACAATCAAAGGATTTGAACAATAAAGAAAAACTAAAATAAATATCGGCATTGCTCGAACTCTTCTATTGGCTTTGAACTTTCCCCCCTAAAAGTTTGAACTCTTTATGCTTGAATTTGAAGGAGCAGAATTGGAATTTCTTGTAACGGTAAAAAATATCTTAAATTAACCTTAAAGATAATGATAAATTGGATTTCTATAATTGGTTCATCATTTGACGTTGGTTTAAATGTGGTAGTATTAACCAATGTGCTTTATTATGTTATTTAGAAATTTGGATTTTTATTTATGGCCTTTAGGCATATAATGCTCATGTTGATGATATTTACGAAAATGAGTTATTGAGCTCAGAGACGTATAGTGGCAAG
This sequence comes from Lepisma saccharinum, assembly GCA_022664845.1. Taxonomy (NCBI): domain Eukaryota; kingdom Metazoa; phylum Arthropoda; class Insecta; order Zygentoma; family Lepismatidae; genus Lepisma; species Lepisma saccharinum. Next base: position 36,934 of record JAGDQP010009083.1, read on the forward strand.
GAAAAATACATCTTTGAATGCAGAAAGAAATGCGTAATTTTTATTAATATATAGTAGTTTTCTGAATGATTCACTGTGGTTTTATTTCTCGCAGGCACAAAACAGGAATTTAGCTAACTATTAAGAATATTTATTTTTTACATGAACGCTCTTTTGAAGGCCATATTCAAAAATGTTTCACTTTTGGGATCGAAACCATAAAGAAAGGCGTTTGCCTGGGCTCCTTTCGGAGGTAGCTTCCAATATTTACCTGCTGTGGCTGAGGAAAACCTTGGAAAATCTCAAGTTAACCACTTCAACTCAGCCCAGAATCTCTGGAATGCGAGCAAAGTAAGATATTTTGAATGTTGATCGGAAGCCTTCGTAGTGAAAGTCATAATCTTAAACCAGGATACTGTAAACGATGAGAAAAATAACATACACAAAACAAGATCCAAGTAACTCCTAGTGCAAAAATTTGTGAAATTTGAATGCATCTTAAAGGTATCTTTCAATGCAGGTGAAAATGCGTGTATTTCATCTTCTTTTTAATCACCAAGATTTAGTGCGTGAATAATCACTTACTACATATTTATTTTTAGATGAAGCAACAAAATTTATTATTTGAAGGATTTTCGATATACATTTGTGATCGGTGAAAAGCCTGAACGATGCGCATACGCTGCGAACTGTTCTTTGGATATGTGAAGGTAGCACTCTACATATTATTTACCAATGTCACGAAGTGACGTTTGGTGATCATTCCCACTTTTCCTCTCAATGTCCCAAGGAATACCAAAGACACTCTGGTAGTCAACTTAATAGAACTCTGAATGAACTTTAGGGCTAAAAGCATGGGAGCACTGAAGAAAGCCTTCAACGCCCTGACAGGACTTTAATCCCGAGCCGTCCGATTCGTACACCGGCACGCTATTGCCTGGGCCACGGCAACTCCTCTTTGTGATCAGTAAAACTTAAAAGTGTTTAGTTTAAGAAAGATATTGCACCTACTTTTGATTTGGACTTCAAACAATATGAAAAATATTTTTGACAATAAAACTACGATTGTGTTTACTTAACGGGAAATTAATTTAAATAATCTAGTATATATCTGGAAATGTGTATAAAAATATCATGAAATAGATCACAATGTCATATGTATGTAACATGTAGTCTTTTTTGCATGTAGTTTTGCCTTTACACATTTATTTTTCATCTATTTACAATAACAATTGCACAATGGTGTGATTAACATGTCGATTCATATAACAAAAATTCATTTTAATGGAAAAAATAAAATAAGGAAATGTTTTACACCCAAAATTAATTGTAAACTATATATGTAAAATGTATTTAAAGTTGTAAATATATATGTATTTATCCTTATTTTAGGTAAAGTTGGGAGAAAACTGGTTTGAAGCAGAGCTAAATCTCGAAGCACGTAATTTGTATTGATGTTTTTCTGCAACTCATTGTAATTCCGCCTAACTTATTGCAAGAAAGTGTTTAATCGTAGTACCTAATATGCTATATTGACAATTTAATTATCAATAATATTAACTAATTGATCAGTTGTTTAACGTGGAATTTTTTCATGGCTTTCCTCAAGAAAGCTATAGTTTTGTGTGAACGTTTGCCTTTGTGTAACGATACTCTGAAATACGATTCGAGTTGTGAAAATGTGAGGATGAAACATGCATTTTTGTCTTTAAAGGAAGCTGTGGTACTTTGTGAACGCTTAAAATTACCTTGCATCCCATCTGATACTAACGTAGAACAGAAAGTACTAAAGAGTGAACGTTTTGACGATTGCGATGTGATAGGAAACTCAATTAAGAAGCATGATAAGTCACATTTAAAGAGTACTCCGCCAATGACTCGTACTTTTCCGGTGAATGATACTCCTTTGAAGTGTGATGTTTTAAGGAAATGTTTAGTTCAAACGAACATTTCAACAGCTATAAAATTGGATAAACCAAATGTTATTCTAAAAATTGATGCAAACAGTTTGTGTGATTCTAAAGAGCAATTTTCTGATAAAAGTAGTGGTAACTTTTCACTTGGAAGCGAAATGTCGGAATCATCTTATTCAGATTTCACGCTCTTAACAGAAAGTAAGCCCACGAATTTGAATATTTTGAAGTTCGATAAGCATGCATTTGATATTTGTGCTACGAATGTATGCCAAAATCGAAGTGACAACATAAGGAGCAGTGAAGCATATTCGCAGTTAGCCGATATTAAACAACTGGGAGAAAACTCAAGGTAAGATTTTAGTGTACATCTATAGTAAAGTATGAATTTCCAGTAATCTCTCATGCCATCTTCAACGAATCTCTCATGCCTCCCGAAAATATTTTTAAGTTAATTTCCCCAAACTTGGCTAAAATGTAAATTAACGAACATGATATTTCTATTACTCTTTCGGAAATACAGCTTGTAATATAATGTTAGAGATGAACTCGGTTTATCGATATAATTGTCTACAATTTTAGGCGATTTTCAGGAGTCTTAGCCCTTGTTTCCTAGTTTATCTCTATTCTGCTGGCAATGATGCATATATGATTTCGAAACGGAGTAAACGCTTATTACTTTTTTGACATTACAATTAGCATAACTCTTGTATATTATGAGTGAATTTCTTTCTATAGTTTAATATATTACATCTGTGAAATCCATACAGGAGAACGGGATTACCGAATCTAGTGAGATCGAGATCGAAATATCGGTAAAGAAATTGAAACGTTTCAAATTACCGGGAATAGACAATATTCCAGCCGAAGTAAAGCGGGAAGAACGGCACTAATCAAGCAACTACATACATTGTTAAGTGCTATATGGAGAAAGGAGTAGCTTCCCAAGGAATGGAAAACCCGAATAATAGTTCATATTTACGAAAAAAGGCGATAAATACAACTAATAATTAGAGCGGAATCTCGTTACTTTCTATCGGTTGCAAAGTATTAAGTAATACTCTGTTAACACGCCTAAGTGTATACGTAGATGACATAATTTTTGATCATCAATGTGAATTTAGGAGAAATAGATCAAAGTTTTACCAGATTTTCGCCTCGAGAAAAAATTTGAAGATAAAAGGGAATACAGTCGGACGGTTCACCAAGTATTCATTGATTTCAAGAAAACATATGATTCTATGGAAAGCGAAGTATCCTGATACGGTTCGGAATTTGAAAAAAAAAAAAACATTAATCTAGTGAAGATGTGTCCCAGCGATTACATAATTAGAGAATGGATAGGTAATAATATGCCAGATATTTTCAAAATTCGCAACGGATTGAAACAAGGCTACAACTACTTTTTAACTTTGCGTTAGAATAAGATATTTTAAAAATTAAAGGGGACATAATGGGGCTATCATTGAATGGTTTTCATTGCGTATACGCAAATGATGTAGATTTAATCGGGGACGATATGGATGTACTACAACGCAACACCGATGTCTTACAAGAAGCGTGCGTTAAGATATGTCTACAGGTAAACATACATAAAACAAAATACGTGATAAGACGAAACACGGGGAACGAAGGAAATAAAAGCATAAGAATTATGGATGAGATCATAGAAAAAGTAAACAAAATTAAATACTTGGGAGCATATGTAACGAACAAAAATGAAATCACGGAAGAAATAAAAGTTCGCTTAGTATCGGGCAACGCATGCCTTTTTAGTCCAAAAACTTATAACATCGGGATTAATATCAAGGAAATTGAAATAGAAAATATACAGTACGGTTATTCTGCCAGTAGTACTTTACGGTTGCGAAAGTCGAAGTACGAGCTCAGCAGATGAACATAAAATACGTGTGTTTGAAAATAAGGTTTTGAGAAAGATATGGAACGAAGTGACTGGGGAATAGAGGAGGCTGCGTAATGAACTCCACGGACTGTACGATTCACCAGATGTAAAAATGTTGAAATTACGACGACTAACGTAGGCAGGCCTTTTAGCTCGGATGGGGGAAAACGAAGGTCGTATTATATCCTGGTTGAAAGGTCGGATGGAAGAAGACAATTTTAAAGACATAGACGTCTTTGGGAGTACAGAATAGCAAGAGATCTTCGAGAAGTTGGTGTCCGTGATGAAGACTGGCTTGATAATTTCCAGGATAGATTCCAATGGCGAACCTTTGCGGCAATGAACTTACGAGTTTAGTGTGCCATAGAGTTAATTAGTTAATTACCTGGGTGACGTCATGGGATGTTATTCATTGATGTATGTGTTCACACTACCAAGCTCCTTTTCCAGAATAGGTTACTAAGATGTATTTATTATTGGTGAAAATATTTCACTTCAAGAAATGTTAATTCAATATACTACTTACATTATAGATAAAACCTCATGGCGGTAACAAGCGCTTAATTACTTCTACATAATTATACTCCTATAATATCATAACATTGCCTTTCTGCATGTACATTTCGTTAAAGGTAATTATATCCGGATGCTTCGAAATACGTGTTCATTTTCTCATTTCACATTGCTACTGAGATTTGGAATGGGAAGCATACTTGCTTCGTTCAGAATATTTTCCAGCCACACATTTCGTCAGGTGTTCACATTGTTTTTGGCTGAATCCTGAAAGAATGGGGGCTCATGTGCGTTAATGAACCACAGGAAAGCACTTATTTCAATGAAGTGACTTGAATACATAAACGTAAGTAGCAATTTGGTGGTTGGTTCAGGCAATATGGTATTCATTCCTCAGGTCAGCTTCTTTCTGCTTCATAGTATTTCCGATGAGGTTTTCATTATCTGCTAAAAACGAACAACACTTTCTATTGACCAAGGGTGACTTTTCATAAAAGTATCAGTGTATGCTCTCAATTACTGCATACTACTTGAGAGCGTTATTTGTTTCACCAGAAAGGAGCACTCACATAATTTACACCCAGTGCAGTCGAGCACGCTAGTGTAAGCGTAACACTAGGTTCTCATATTAATCTCGCTTGACATTAGGAACTAGAATCAAGGGTAGCTCAGCATAAGCATGCTTACTGAGTGCACATGAGCACCTAGTACTATTTTATTAACCATACTGGGCGATATTCAAAGCAGATATCACATAGAGATTGTCTATAATAACGGGCTGTCAACTTACCTAATTTTACTTGATTGAAGTTAATGAGGCGTTGTTAATATTTTAGCACATTCGGCACAAATTATAAATGTTCGTACGAAAGAGAAGTAAGCTGGAACGAACTGGAGTCTGACACCGTCTTAAACTGGAAATAAAGACTGAGCGAAGAAGGATGTAGTTTTAATTCTTTAAAATTTCGAGATATCACACTCTGTTCTCATAACATACACATGATTTTTCTTATTCCGAAAATGAGAAGGAAATTAAGGAAATGTTAGTATCAGAAAGGAATTATGTAATTTAGGAATTTCCTTGCATTGTTCCCTTTAGTTGTCACGCTTTCTGAGTTGCGAGTATAACGCCGATCACTTGTTTCTGATATTATACTTTCGTTAATCATGTATCTGAATACATCTTTTGGAAGTAAACGTGTTGGCCATTACATAATGACATAACATTCAGAGTAATAGTCATTCCTCGGTGCTTAATTTTCCCAGGTGTTGAGAGACAAATAATTCTACATTGAGAGTAACTTAAGCACGTACACCTAATAATTCTGAAATGATTCATTTGGTTATTTTCCTCTGCTATATTCCTTGAAATTTTTTACACAAAAATGCTTATCCGAAATCAAAACTCTTATGTAGTACAATTGTTCTAATAATATTTATATTTTTATTATTATACATTCTTTTGAATTGTCCTAATTATAGTATTGCACTTAGCCCAAAAATGTATTAGTTTGGCTGAAATTCGACAAACTAATACAGTCTGATGCTGTCTCTTGAGAAAAAATGAAATACCTTGAAGCATAAAACAAATGAAAAATTAAAATACATAAGTAACATTACTTATATACATATAATATACTGAAATATTGGTTTCTTTTTAATAACGTTGGTACACGAAGGCATCTTAAAATGTCCTTAAATTCGTGTTTAAAATTGTAGGTATATATAAAAGTAAGTGAAATAGCAAAATTTGTTTCAAGAATACTTGAACTTTGATGTGGATATGCAAGTCCGTATTATTTATTAAAACAGTATATCCTATATGTCTTTATATTCACACATACACTATTCATTAAGTCATTATTATTCAAACATGAAATGATTCTAAGCGTCAAACTCAATTTCACACAAAAAGTGCGTCCTGTTCCATAATTGTGCTGTTCTTGTTTAATATTAACTCTTGTAATGTTTTATGTATGACGTAATGACAGTTGGTTGTCACTTGTGAAGGTACGGACTTGGAGAAATTCAGGTTCATTCGGCGAAGTATGGAGAGTAACACTAAAATTGGAGTGACGTCAGCAATTATCGAAATGTTGAACTTTTAGAAAGGTTTATAACACTTGGAGGATTTAATATTGCACGAATTATTTCACGGGTAAACTGCATTTAACTGGGGGTGATGAAATCTATTCCACAGTGTGACTGGAAATGAGCTGCATTCGTAGTGTTAGACCAGATTGGAAGTAGTTGTAACTGGCCGTTTGTCTTGAAGACTAGGATTCGCTGGAAGTCGAATTGTTGAAATCGTTGAATGTTGAAGAAATGTTCCAACGACGTCCTCCTAGCTGCTGTCAGTGCTGTTCTGGGTGCTGGTATATTTTTGTCTGCTATATCTTCATATGGCTATGCAATGTTTTCCATGTCGTTGTTGAGCTCATTGTGAATGTGTATGTGGGTTTTTATATCTAAGCTATAAACATTAAAATATATAAACTAATGTAAATTAATGCAAAATTATATATTATTGAAAATTATATGAACTAGACTATATATGAAAATTTATACATAATACCTAATATTTTAGTTCTGAACACTTTTGTACTAATTGCAAGCTCTGCTCTGGTATTGTGAAATTATTTAAATCTAAATATAATCGTAATTATCAACATAGGTAATTATTTCTAAAATGGTACTATTCATGTATCAATGTATAGCTTTAAATATCGTTCCGCATTTCTCTTGTTACATACTATTCATTCCGGTGACAGTACCTCAGTATGAGCTTTCTTGACGCGCGTAGATCCACGGCGTGTATGATAGCAATAAAAGACTAAAAGAAGAACGTTTGGGACGAACGATACTAGAGGAATAATAAAGCCATTTAATGGATTTATTGTATTATATGTAAGCTGGGGAACTGGTGTGGACATATTTGCTGCCAAATCTAATTTATCAGTAAATTCAAAATTGTCGGTTAAAGCTGTAAGGATTTCGTTCGAATAAAAATAATTGATCGGGAGGTATTGAATCGTAAATTTCAGACTATATTTCAACTCTTAAAACCAAATTTTGAAAAATGATGTGTTCATGCTCTGCGTAGGGTACGAACCGAGAAATATTTCCTGTAGGAGAAAATATTTTAGAAATCATTCTGGATGTTACATGTCCTGATATCTCAGTATTATTCCGGATGGAGTATACTTATACAAAATAGGAGGAATTATTTTAATAATTTCTGCATTACAATTGGAAGTAGTCTTTTTTTGGAATAACACGTTTAAACAATTTGATTTAGATGTCAACGATGGGTATAAATTATCGCAGGTAAAGTTAACTGTTTTTGTCGACGTAAGTCTGAATCTAATTCATAGAAACCTTGTGACGTCTTGTATACAAATTTGGGGAAAATATACTTTTAAAGTTTTCTATGTGTTATTGTTTCTAAGTTAAAAATTTTGTAGTATTGTACCAGATTATAATGCTGGATGATCTGGACTTATAGTAATAATAATGCTATTGTGGAATCCAAAGAATTATATTTTAAAAGAATGTGCGTAGTTAATGAGTGAAACAGCGCGTTATCTTAAGTGTAAATTGTCGTTTTCAGAATGGGGTGATTTCTAATAAAATATTGTGCTTTTGAGATTTCTAAAATCCGAAAAGACATTTGATTATTAAGAACGTCTTGAATTGAATACATTTGAGAAAGCACGATAATATCGTAGGGTCTCTTCCCTAATGTTCATTAACTCTTGTTTCACGCCTACTAAAATATTACTCACTGAACGTACCTGATTTCGAAAGTTACGTGAAATCGACATAAGTTCGTTTTTGAATATTTGCTTCTTTCGCTTCAAATGTCGAATGGATGCCTCTATATGCCGAATGTTTTATAAGTTGAAAAACGATAATCCTAACGTCGCCAGGCCTAATAAAGTGGGAGTATACTTCGTTCTGCACGATTAGGAGAGCACATAGACTCATCGCCATTTATTTTAAATGAGCAGGGGATCAAGGATACAATGTCAAGCTGAAATGTTCCATTTAAACCCAGTATTACTGCAAAAACTGTTTGAAAACACTACAATGTGTATCGGGTGAAGATTTGTTTGAAATACCTAGCTGAATCAGGAATGGAATGTATATTTTCTGTTGTTTCGATAGAGAAATTAGATGTTCGTGCAGTACAAGACCTGCAGATGGAACTATAATGTTTTCAGCAAGGTTCATGCAGGTCCAATCGCGTTCGTCTGTCTTGGACGAAAATCATTGAGTATGTGGGATTAACAAACTAAATGTTACCAAACACATGAAAGGTGAGAGCTATGAGTACGATACTAACCCAAAAATATCGAGTTTAAGCCATTCTAATGTATATCTTAATCCTCATATGGGTGGTGAAATTATCTAATTATTACGTTTAACTAAAATTCTGTAATAATTACGTAGGAGAAGTACGGAAAAAACAGTAAATTCATTCGTAAGGAACGTTTGCGTCTAAATTAAGTGCTTAACTCATACACACGAAATCTAAATTAAATCACATTAAAATGATCCTATAACTATATATATTGGCTTAGAGTGTTATTTTGACGTTGCTACTGGTGTTGCTATTGTGGTCTCTTCTGTAGTTTCAGTTATTCGTGTTGTCTGATCTACAGGAATAATGGGGTGATGAAGATCTTGTAGTTCAATATCGTCCACACTATGGGGTTGTTGTTGTTGGCGGTGGTGGTGCTGTTTTATGCTGCAGTAAATGTAAAAATACCATAAAATTACAATTGCGGAGACTATCTTTTGTTAGATTTATGATGATAATGATGGAAGGTAATTGGTTTATCGTATCGACGTGGGATATTGTGTACCTAAACGAAAACAGAATGTAAGAATGCGTAGATTTATCGAAAGAAAACAATGCATTTCTTTAAAATCGTTTACAAAAATAAACTGAAAATCATCCAATACATTTAAATATAATTGAAAGTGTATACGTTGCTGTAGTGTATAAAGTAAGAAATATGCAGTTGGGCTAGCAATGTTGCATGTCACCATCCCGAAGAAAGAGAACACGCGAGAAAATGTGAAGTGTAGTTCCACTGGATTGTATAGGATACAGCAAAAGAGGAAGAGTAGGCAGTAAGAAAGAGAACGGTGTACGCACGGATGGGTTGATGTTCTCAGTTTGTAGCTGTGTGTCACTGGGTGTAGGCTGTTTACTACGACTCTACTATGATATGCTGCACATGGCGCGCAGCGTGCGAAAAGTGTTGAGTATAACTGGTCTAGTTATGGTGGCTGTGAATTTATCTTGAGTTGGTGGAGTTATGTCCAACCATCACAGACTTGTAGGCGCTTACGCTGCTGAATGCAAGAAGCGGAACCTGGAAAAGCACGTTAATGTATGCATGCTAGCTTAAGAAACTAAAACTGTTATGTGCTCCTTGTAACCTTGTCTTTTTTTTTTTTTTTTTTTTTGAGAGTAAGAAAAATATTCTAATGATTAAAGCAAAAATTTGAGTAACTGAAGAAGTGTATAGCTTTGAGTCTTGCCTTCTTCCTTTTCCAATGGTAGAAACTGTATACTATGCATTTTTATTTTCTTGATCCAATTATCCTAGAAATTAATTAGAAAAGTTCATAGTTGTGCGTGCTATACGCGGAAGATGTCTACTGAATTAGTATCACGGGTACAAGTTTTATTTCTTTATTTTTTTTTATTTATTTATTTTTTATTTTTTTTTTTTTTGAAAACTTACGTTATACCACTTTTTGTGATTTTACGGAGGCCGATTTTTTCCTGACGATAAATTATCGAAAATTCGAGGATATGTGGAAACTTTTTCCAATAGTAGCCACGTGTATTTGTCGACATCAAATTATTTATGTTTTTGTGTTGTATGGTTGGAAGTTGGAGTACGGCGTAAACCGTATGAGGCGTATCCGCGGAAAGGAGTTTCTGGTTCATTTCCGGGTCTATCTGGGCGATGTGGAATTCGTGTATGTTTATTTATTGGTATATATTTGTAGCGCGGGTTCCCTATATTTGTAGGAAAATAAATTTGTAAGAGTAGGATGCTTAGCGCCTATTTTATTTGGCAAAAATTGTTGACGTTAACTAATTTATCATTAGGAGTAATTGTTACTTTGCTATATTTCGATTTAAGAGACCATTGCTTAGTTGCACAAAGTTAACAATTCTCTCTTTTTTTTTAATTACACTTGATATGCACTTGATATCCAATAAAGGACATTTAAATGACTCGAAACATACATCTATTTTCGGATGTCCACTGGTGGAAATATGGTGGACATTCATTGAACGTCGCTATAGGGATCTCTCGGGTGTCAATTTTAGCTTTCTTTTTTTTTAAAAAAAAAAGTCCATTGGATTTCTGACTATAGATCTCTGGCCATTTTTTTTTAACTTTACAAATAAAAAAATCGTATTTTGTTCATTTTAAGGCCCAATATATCTGGTGAAGAACCCGATTAAAATCTTTGACGTGCTGTACAATTTTGTAACAAACTCTGGTAGAAATGTGAACATCGAAAATTGGGTTTTTAATTTGTAAAATATGGAGGGAATAATGGTCATGTGCGCTGTAGTATAAACATTCGAAGCAATATATGTATTTGTGTGTGTTGAGGGACTAGATAAATATAGTTTTTACACCTTAAACCTATGACATACCCAAGAAAGAATAAAACGTAAACGGTTGTATTCGTCAAATACAAAACAGTGACACTGCAGTCGTGTAAGGTCTGTGACATTATTTACCGTAAACACAAGTTGTTTCTGTGGGTTGAAGGTTATTGTCTCGAGCTACAGTTCGAAACGTTTTCAGTTCGATTTCGGTCTTGGGTTTATTTTAACCGAAATTACGTTATATTTAGTGAAAACTATAGTAATCACTTGCTTGCAGGTGATTTTCCCATGATAAGCTTTCTAAATGTTTGTTGTCTCTGAGCTGGGTTATAATTGGCTGACGCAGTAGAACAATAATAAAAACATTAAAAACTTTGTAAATTAAAATATTCGGGCAAAGTACCTTTGCAGTGAAGCAATGTCGTTCCTAATATTCTATCGAACAATAATCAAGCTTAATTCTCGGCAAAACCTTAACCAGGATATAAAGATGTTTTTACTAAAAATCTGCCTGAACTCATTAAAATGTTGTAGTTTTTAATCAGACAATGACACGGGCAATAAGTAACACTGTAGTGAAAGCCACAAAAAGATCTGATTTAGCCTGTCACAGATTATAATTCCTTATTAGGTTGTCTATACGAGAAAAAATATGAATAACAAATAGCACAAAGAGGCAATCTTAACGTTTACGAGAAGTATTGGAACGGCGACCTTGGATCCCTACACATATGCCTCTATTCTTCTTCTCTATCCGTTGCTCTTGTGTATTGTAATATTCATGCAATTATTATTATTATTAACGGTATGGAATTGCACAAACTCAATTTCCTAACAATAACTTGACAACATTCTTCGTACATGGGATGGATGCTAATGGCGGATGGAATGTTGTACAGCAGTAATACAAGAAGCCAGGTGACTTGGCACCAGAACTGTATATTTGTCAATGACCTACCCACGACTTGTCGTCTAGTGTATTCTTCATACGTTCAATGATGTCGGTGGGATCCCATTAAGGAGGTGAATAGAGATCTGTACACGCAACCAGCGATCGCCATACGTGGGTGAGAATACCTAGTAAACGTCTCGTGACAAGCTGCATATAATAAAGTCTGCATACCAGACAGACCTTATACATTACGGTATGGAAACAATTCCTTTTAAGAAGACCAGTCAAGTTACCTTGAACTATGGCGGAGTGATCGAAGATGAAACGTTATTCATTGAGACGGAGTGCAGCGCGATATAGCTCGCCCTCTGCCAGGGCTGCACCCCAACATGCTCTTCGATATGTAATGATATTACTCTAGCGGAAAAGGTCGAAAAAGTTCGCTCCGTCTGGATGTTGGAATTTGATTTTTAGTCAGTGTATTATTTTTTCAATGAAACGTCTTTATCCGAAAATGACTAAAATATTTTAACAACAAATGCTTCTAGATTTCGTCGTTCGTGAAAATATTAAATTGAAGTATTGAAAACCAATAGCAACCTGGTTTGTAGTATCGTCGCTTGTACACAGATTAGAAATAACACTGTCTATAGTGAAATAATCTCTTCACTAATTTCATGTCGCTGAATGTAAAAATGGCCTTGACATATATCCATTGGCTCGTTTTTAGAAAATAAACACACATGCTGATACGCGCGCACAAATAGAACATATATGGTAATTTGAAAGTGGTCGGCCATGTTCCTTGGACTCTAGCAGGCTTATGCAAAGTATTACTACTCCTTTGGCAAGTAGAGAAGCCGTGGTAGGCCACAGCCTTATGAACTGAACAAAAGTTATCCAAAGAAATGTTTAGTGCCAGGTATTTTAAACATTTCACTCGAGCCAGAAGTAGAGAGGTATCATATAACCATCACATATGAAATTAGTGTTTATGAAAATTTTGTGAATATTTCATTAAGAACGAATAGGCATTTGATTATCTTTTCCACAAGCTCCCTGGACTTAGTGAAGCAAAATCAAGGAAACCATATTCCTCAAATACCAAAACTCATGAAAGATCAATATTTCAATATAATTTTGAAGGGAAGGAGCAGAGAAAGCATGGGTCTTGTTCTGGTCACTCGCCATATTTCTTTGGAAACAACAGAGTTAAACATGCAGGCGATTCGGCAGATAACTTTGACATGCTGAAGTTGTCAAGGATTAAATTAACATGTCAACGAAAATTAGTTTCCTCCATCCCTTTCTTGAATTTTCCGGCCAAACCTTAGCGAAGTAAGAGACGGCGAAGGATTACATAAGCAGATTCCGGATCCTCAGAAACGTTACCAATTCACTGGTTACTGCTAAGAAAACTACACTATACAGTCAGATTGTAAGAAAAGATCAAGCGGAAACCATGCGGAGTCTGCATGTAGTGTCGTATGTGCGAATCGGTGTCGTTACTATTCATTTATTTTATACGAAATATTCCTCTATGTATCCCTAAATGCCTTGCCCATCATTATCTTACGCAACTTGATACTTTAATTATTGCCCTTCATTACACAACCCAATGGGGGTTTTCCATAACATTGATCACTGAAGGACGGATATGAGCCAAGTAACTACATCGGTTTGTTTTTGTAGCTTTTAATTTCACTTCATAGTCGCGAACATTAATTTAAACTAATAAAAACAGTTAACGCTTTAATATACAAGACACGCAGTATGTACTTAATGTTGTAACCGTAATATTATAGAGTTGCATTATGATTTTAAAAAATAATATTTTCTCATAGACCGTTCGGTATAGTGAGATTGTATATGGTATGTTCATATGATATAATAATATTTTTGCATGCAGTAGCTCCACTAAATCTTAGTTCATTGATCAAAAGAGAAATGTTCATTTGTCATCAAAATATTACCGGAGTAGTAAGATCAAACAAATCAAGAATTTGTTTAAACTCTAGCAAAAAATACAAACGAATGCGATAATGGAATCTAAACTTATTACCATGCGCGGCTATGCCTGTTAGACAAAATTGGTGCCTCACATCTGCTAAAAGCACATATAATGAATTATACATTCTTAAAAATCACAATATCAACACGTAAGTACTTTTACTACGTACGAATGAATCCTAACGACTCGTTTTGGTCCTCGGCGCACCGACAAATCTGTTCAAGGATCTTTAGTAGGTTAATGTGGTTTCACTGGACTAATATATTTATGTCGTCGGTTTACAAGTGAAACAGATTAAATCACAAATTTGTATGGTTAAGTTAGTATGGTTTTCTAGACGTTGAGGTGAAGAACAATAGTTTCGATCGTTAATAAATGTATGTTTGTGTTTAATTTAGAAAATTCGTTAATTCACGAAAAAGAAATTGTGGTTAGTAGTTGTCATAGCAATACGTAAATATCCTGAAAATAGTTGTCCATACTTGATAAACGTTGGAAATAAAAACTCAGTCCTGACACTTACCAATCGAGCAAAGACTTTTAGGTGTAAAATTACTATTTTATTTTCTTTCGTTTTCTCAAAATTTGTATTTCTTGACTTAGTGTATTTCACTTGTAATCTGACAACATGTTAGTTGATTTTAAGTATGTATTAACTATTTAATCGGTGTTTGAAATATTCAACTTTCATGCAGGCATCCCATGTGTATTCAACTATTTGTACATTTGTCGTATGCATATATGCTCTTACATTTTCTTTCAGAGTAGTGTCTCTTTCTATTTAATAGTCATTAGTTCTCTTGAAATTGAAATATAATTTTGGGTGACAATAATTCTGTTACTTTTTGTACTCTTTTTCTACGGCTGCACTTCTACGATAAAATTTCAAATTGTGCCTAAATGCAAAGACTTATCTTTTTAAAATAGGGTAAGAATTATGAAGTATATGCTTTTATGTGTGTTTTTTAGTCTTTGAAATTAAAATGTAGATGTAACGGAAGTAATCAAGTTTCTATCATATATCCATGTTTATTTTTTTAGGGATGCTCTACATTCGACTTCGGGCCGAACTGTGGATGAAAGATGTGTACCAAGTTCTGAACAGAAGACATCTTACAGCAAACTTCAGAATCATAAAGAGTTCCTAGTTTCAGTTGCTGAAGACATTTTCGTTTCAGAAGATCACGCGGCACATGTCATATTACCCTCAGATCAAATAATACGAACTGAACTGCTAAACCAACCAGAAAGTACTTCTATAGAAAGACACAGTTCTTCCAGAAATACAGAAACTTCGAGAATTAAAATACAAGAATCACGTTCGTTTGGACATCACGAAAGTGTAAGAACATATTCCACGAATGAGACCTTGAATAAGCAACTGAGTCACTTCGAGGGAGATTTATTTCAATGTGAAAAGTGTTCAAAATCATTTTTCTATAAGTCTAAATACTTGGAACATTTAAGAAGCCACGAGGACAGACTTCCCTTCATTTGCAACAATTGTAAGAAAGGGTTTGGTCACAAGTATGATTTACTTAGACACTTAAATTCTGTTCATCTGAGCTGCACGTACTGCCAGAGAAAATTTTCTGATAAAGGTTCCTTTTTGAAACACGCTAAAACACATTCCATTAGTGGGGTTTTCATTTGTAATGACTGTGGAAAAGGATTTAGGAAAAGAGAAAATCTTATCAAGCATTTCGTAGTACATACTAAAGAGAAGAGATTTCGTTGTGAGACTTGTGGAGGTTCTTTCACAGAGAAAGCGAGTTTAAATAGGCACAAGATCTTACACACTGGTGAAAAACCGTTTATATGCAAGGAATGTGGAGGGTCTTTCGCTGCTAGAAGCACCTTATACATTCATGTAATAAGACGTCACAGACAGAAACAATACATTCCTTGTGATCTTTGTGGGAAGTTGCTAACAGGAAAAGTAGGTCTTAAGTTACATCTCAAAATTCACACCATGAAGCAAATTTACAAATGCCGAGAATGTAATAAAGAATTTAATTCTAGAGCTGGATTAAAAAATCACGTCAAAAGGCACACGAAGATCGAACGTTACATTTGTAACGACTGTGGCAAAGCATTTTATGAAAGACAAAATCTTGTTGTTCATACAAGAATTCACACAAACATTCGCCCATACAAATGTAAATTTTGCGCTAAAGCTTTTACACAATCAGCTAGTGTTCATATTCATGAAAGAATTCATACAGGTGAGAAAAAGTTCTGCTGTAGCTTCTGTGGAAAGAAATTCGTTCAACTTTCTGCTCTTACATGCCACAGAAAAACTCACACCAAAGAACGCCCATTCAAATGTATTTTTTGTTCAAAGGAGTTGGCCAGTAAATCTTCATACAACAGTCATATAAAACTAATACACGAAGGAAAAAAGGATTATAAATGTGAAGATTGTGCTCATTTGTTTTCAACTAGAGACAACCTAAGGAAACATATAGGAATCGTTCACCTTAACCTACGTGATTTTCAGTGTGAGAAATGTGGGAAAATATTCGCTAAACGAGAATCCCTCCGTGACCACCAGAAATTACATCTTCCTTATAGACCCTTTAAGTGTAGCGACTGCGGAGTAGGTTTCGTCACAAAGTCTCGCCTAGAGTTTCACTTAAAATATCATAAAAGGAAGAAGTTACTTGTGAAATAAGAAAAGTCCATTTCATAATATATTTCATAATAACTTCGTTCCCATATATATCTCATTTCAGTTTATGAGAAATGAATATTCTGTTTAGATAATGCAATAATTAGCATCCTCATTCTGATGTAGGACAGTTATTTTATTTATGCAGAATTCTTCAATGTTGATAAAATTGGTAGTAGATAAAGCCAAACCGAAATCTTGTAGGTATTTTGTATCTATTATCCTCTTATTAGTTGTAGTAATATATTTGAGAAGGCCACAGATGCCATAATCTAAACGGAGTTATTTCAAACATGATCTTTACCGTCGTAAAAACCTTAGTAATTTAAACAAGGCATTAGATGCTTAAAGGTCATAAATTAAATTCAAATGCAAATTAGATATCAGAGCCTACAGAATACGAAGCTAAGCGAGGAAGTCGTATGGTCTGAAGTGTTAGGCAAGCATCTCTATGGTCGTCGGTTCGAATCCCGCCTGCGGCATAGAAGTTCATGGATTTTAACTAGCATTGCACTCATCTAATCAAGACGAGCTGAAGTCAAAACATAGTAAAATGACCCATACAATATAGGCCTATAGTTCACCAAAGGTCCGAGTGCGCAACTAACGTTCTACCAACTGAGCCACAGCCGCTCTGTAAAAAAAACTAACTACACAAATGAAAATGGCGTATTTTTCTTTATTATTTTATTACCACAACCTGATGTGAATATAACCAGTTCTATGTTCGCAACGCCTGTTAATTTTGCTGGCGGTTTTTCATCCATAATGTACCCTTTGCATAATTAAAGCACTCTGTAGTCTCACGCGAAAATCAGCCGAAGATAAAACGACATTCAGCGATCTGTTTGTGTACTGCGCAGCTCAAGGTTACTGCGCGTCTGCAATATCAAGGAAAGATAAGTGAACTAACGTTTTTCAAAATAGATCACTGGATACTGATCACAGCACACAATATGATCGCGGTTCATAGGTTTACAAGTCGTTCAAACTCAGGAGTGATCATAATATTCCAATCGTTGTGATTAATTCACATATTGCGAATTTTCGCGCATATCTCGCGTGTCCATTAATGATGGACGTGTGCTTGCCATAGCTAGTACCGTCTAAGGAAAGCACTTGTTTCCAAGGCGTGGCTCCCTGTCGCGCAGGTGCGGAGCTCCTTGAACTATAAGTAACACCGACAAGCACTTATTACGCAATTCTCAGCCTAATTTGGTGGTTAACGTATTGGGGAGCTCCAGAGATCTCCGGATCGAACTCTCGCGCCGTTACTTGTACATATTTTTTTTAAAAAAAAAGCTTTGGCATTATTCGGCCAGACGATTCTACCAAATTGAGGCTACTGAAAGCTAGGATGTATGTTGTGGAAGGGGGTCACGCTGCGCCGAAAGGAGATGGGCGGCGTGAGGGGTGGTCATACGCATACGTGCTGTTAACATTGTATGTGCCATGTGTGCTCTTCCTAGACACAAGCCTATAGATGGGCTTAACAGTTGTTTTTAAATAACTGTTAAATTAACAGCTAACATATTAGTTAAAACTAACTGCTTACAACATATCTTTACGACTGGGATTTATTGACTAGTTTATGTCAAGAAACAGGATAAAATAACCATTTTATGTTAAATTTACTTCCTGTAGCCTGTTTGTGTACAGCAGTGAATGTTATACTAATATATAACCTTATACATGCGCTTCAGGCCTAGACGAGCAAGCGCCATGCACTACTGTTAAGGCCTTGAACAGTAGTTCATATTATATTTGTCGGGAACTTATTTTATGGCTTATAGGAAATTACACTAACTGGCGAGGAGGGAACATTACATAAAACTATTTAAATCGGGGACGTATGAAGGTACGGGTCCGGTGGTGAGGCGTAATTTAGTTTTATGCTGAATTAGTATAATTTTAGGCGTTATAATATTGATGTATATTTCATACCCAGGCTCCAACCGGAAGACCTTTGATGTCTCCTAAAACCAATTTCTGTGTACGTGGCTGACTTATATGTAAATTCTAATTAGTAGTGGATTTTATCAGTATGTTATATATTCTTTTCGCGAATTATTACACATATAATTGAAATAAATTGTTCAAATTCCTTCTAGTCAAATGAGAACAATTTGACATTGGCCTATAAATGAGCAGAATTACAGAAGTATGAATTACGTAATAATTACTTCCAGAAATCATTCTATGTTATCGTTAAGTAAACAGGCGCACAAAGAATTGTGCGTACATTAGCACATGGTATAATAAAACATTAGCGAACTATTTAGACTACGTGATTTATATATATATATATATATATATATATATATAAATCACAGCCATTTCGATCCAATGGGATGACGTCTCTCCCCGGAGGGAGGGGATTGATCTATTTCTCCCACGCTAACCAGACGAGTTAGGAAAGGAGAACCTAAACTCTCACTGTGATCGCCAGTTTCTTTAATTCATAACAGCTCCCCAATTGTATCAGGATGCTGGGTGTTCACCCACACATCTTGGAAAAAATATTTAGCAGCACCGGGAGCTCTTAGTCCGTAGTCAGCAACGCTAACTAGTAGACGAGCGAAGCAGTCACATGATATCAATTATTTCGTAAACGCAGATCTGCAAAATAGTGTTAAATACAAATCTTCAATATAAATGATGCACACATAACTACATAATTGTGATAAAAATTAAGCACCATATGCGTATCCGGGCCTTATTTCATAAAATTTATTTTGATTTTTGTCATGTGTTATTGTCAAATGTACTATTATTAACTTAAGTACTAGCACTTCATATATAAAAAAGTCAATTCTGTAAGAACTTAATATTATTGTGCCTTGACAGCTTTTCATAATTTTACATTTAGTGAAAAGTAGGGTAAAAAAATATTAAACACATTTATAAATAAATAAATTTATAAATAGACAGGATCATGCAAATATGCTGTAGGATCCCATTGAAGACAATACTAAGAAATTTACTTCCTTACACAAATGACCTCTATATAGTAACATGTTGAAAATGCTGCGATAGTCACTGCAGCGTCCGAAAATCGAATCCGCGCCTCTGTTGCATACCAGGAGACCAATGTCCTATCATTAAATTATCATTCAATGCATATTTAATATTCCTCTGACCTCAGCTGAACCATTCATTAATTGCTTATATATAATGCCAAGTCACTCCCCGCTATGTGAAGATTTTAATTGCTGAATACTTCTACAATTCCAGTTCAAATGGATATCTAATATGTAAGAAAAATCGGTTGTTGCGGCGACAGTTCAATGGCAGATAACCCCTGGCATGCAATATGCAACAGTAGGATCCGGCCTCGATTCCCGGTCACTCTATTGACCTACTTTTCGTTCTGCATTTTCATTAGCCATTAGCTTTTTTTTCACAAAATCTGTGTTGAAAAATGAATGTGAATGCTCAGCTATAGTATGCTTCACACCCCAGACACAAACATGATTTTTCCCTTCAGCCACAGAGGCAAATGCTTGGAATGGTTCCTTTCAATTAGGTTCTGGCCGACCCTTCGCCACATCCTTTTCCATACCCTATCCCGGACTAAGCCAAAGAAGCCTAAAGGCCATAAACAACATTTCACATTCAAAAAATTACCAGTAGCAAATGTCAACGTTCCCACTCACAAACTTTACTTTGTAACAGTTTTCAACTTGTAGAATTAGGCAATTACTGGAACTGAACAACCGTGAAAAGATTAATTTTGTAATATCTCATAATAACCGATTAAAATGACTTTATAGTTATATAAACTATAATAAGTTTATATGTTTTGCTAGTATCGCCAGTGGGTGACAAATTACTTGAGAATCAGGGAACAACGCCCCCTTCCGTTTACACTTTTCAATGCGCAATTTCTGAATCCTATTTTTGCTAGTCGAATGGTCGAAAAAATGGGGGCAACCAACACCCCCGTCCAAGCTAATCACCGCCCATGAGTACAGCAGTAGGTACAGGTGATTGAGTGTCAATCGCATTATTTTGTTCATTCCTTGTAATTACAGTTTGTTTCCGGTATGAAACAGCTGTGAAACTAATTGCATATTTAATATATACAGGGAAAGTGTTATAAGGAACAGCTTTACTGAAACTATTGTTTATTTGCATTTAACTTCACTATGTACACGAACGTGAATATTTATAAATTAATGTAACTGGTTATATGCCTTAACCAGTTTCATGCTTTTGTATTTAGCTTAAGTCAATAATTTATCACTTTTTGTTTATTTATTGACACTTTAAATAAGTCTTAGAGAAAAGAAGGAAGAAGAGCTGGTTTCTTTCCCATTTGAATCGGTAGCATGCAGCCTCCGGCTCACTGTGTTGGAGAAACTTGAAGAATATAAAAAAAATTACATTATTATTGTTTTTTCTGTTTAGTGCAAGGAACACAACAAGGGACAGTAATGTAGTGCTGGACTAACTTTGGTACAACCTAAAATTGGATGCTTTAGTAGGGAATTACCGTATTAGAGTATGTCTAAATAGCATGATGGAAGGCTTTTGTCCATACAAGTTTATAATAACAATGGTTGTCAGTACGTGTGACAGCACTTGCTAGGAATGGTGAATAAGTGTTGGTATCAAAGAGCTGTGATAATATGAAATGGTTGGTTGGGCAATCTAGTAGTTAAAGAGGCCGTCATAATCCATGATGTTAAAATAAGTTAAATTTCTGTACATTATTTGTACAATAAAACATGATAAATGCAGAAGAAATTTAACCCTAACCCAGTTCTGTTGTAGAAGCAGTCACCTATACAACGTCAAATCCGGGAGTAGGAGAAAGGAATAAAGGGAAAAAATATATTTAAAAATGTGAAGGAGCGGTAGGATAGCTGTTATTATGTAGATTCAAGTAGGTAGCAAGGAAACATTCACGTTTGAACTAGTAAGCATGGACAAAATAGAATAATAAAACAAATCGCATGTTAAAAGCGGTTGACAAGGACTGCGAAATGATGCTGTAGTAAGATGGAAGAGGTATTTAACTGAAATCACAGTTTGCATCCGAAAAATATCGTGAAAGAGCAGTGTTATATGAAAAGTTGGGTAGATAGGTCAAGAAGGACGAACTCTGAAGGTACATGTGGCGTAGATGTTGCTCTCAAATATTATTGGAGAAAGCATGAAAAATATAAAAGTAAATAAACTGCATTCCTCCTACTTTCCAAGGCAAGTTGTGGTTTTATAAATGAGTTGGATGTATATATTTCCCCCAAATGCATCTAATCAAATGAAAAAAACGTTTTAAGATTTTGAAAGAAAATTATTTGGGCGTAGGTGGAAAGCAAACGTATGATTCTCAGTGTAGCAAGTTCACCTAGCTAATCAAGCTAATAACTACGCCAGCAATTTATTGTTACCCAACAATCCAGCACATCATCTGGAGTTTGCTTACACACTTATTTCGCTAATTTGTACTTTCCCTTTGTTTTTTTGAATACGATTGTTTACCATCATAGTACAATTTATTAAAACATTTGCATAGTTTAAATTATCAGAAAAAATGACATCCATTTACATTTAAAGATCTATTTCACGAACATGCCAAAAGTGGGTGAAAATAAGGGAATGTTACATGTGTGTGTTTGTGTGAAATATTTTCACCTTTTAATAGTATAACCACAGCACGGAATTTTCGAAACAGCCAATATTTTAATATAGGTTTTGACCCCTAAATTCAATGTCCAGCTCCAGGAAGCTGATGTAGTCACGAAAAAATGTATTACAGGAACAAGCATTTAGTTTTTTTTTTAATTTAATTCGTGGATAGACAACCATAGCTTGAACATGTCACTTGTAGTCCCTTAGATACTCAACGGCTTAGGCATAGCTGAGTGCCTGTCTCATTAATATAACGTAAATAAAAAAAATCATTGAATATTATGTTCCCAAAATACACTTAAGAAGGTCTGAAAGAATTCGCCGACCTAAACACCATTTCGATTGCGATGAAGGAAGAAACAGTGGTGGAGCAGACTTAAACTTGCGAATGAGATTATTATGATTCCGAAAAAGTTAGCATTTTTATCCATTAATAAAGAAATAATCAAATACTAATTGTCTTTTGGTGGGAATTATATACTTGCTGCGTTTCATGAGTTTCTGATTATGATTCTGTGAATATTTTATGTACATGTAATGATGGAACAAAAATACTTTGGCGATTCCATTTGTATTATTAATTTTATTGTATCCTATTCGTTTTGGGTATAATAGATATATTTTATAGTCACATATGAATAGCTACTTTGGAGTGATTGATTCGAACACATCAACAATTTTCGGAAAGGGGGCTTCCTTGGTCCAAGGAGATAAGAAGGCTTCCTTGGCGAGTGGCGATTCTTTCTTGAGGTTTCGAATGATCATCAATATGGGGCGACGAAATGGAAGGTGCTATTAAAGGGAATGGCGGTGGACTCAGACAACCTCTATACATGTGTGTAAAATATATTTTATATACTGTGAATAGTGTAAATAGAATTCGTATTTATTGCGAATAACTGATTTGTAAACTTCCACAAACATGTCGTTGTGCTCGGTGGATAGCTGCAAAGTAAACTCAGGAAATAGGAAAAGTGACGAGGAAACTTTTAAGTTCCATTCATTTCCCAAACAAGATGATCTACAAGAAACAACTGATATCTGCTTGCAAGAGCAAAAATAAAATTAATCCAAAGAATGCTGATTTATTTCGTAGAAAAGAAGCAACGCAAACGAAAATAATTATTTTGGTTTTCAATAAAGTTGTCACTATTGTACATGTTCTAAAATAATATTCTATGAAACGAAAAAAAAATAGCATTGCTTCTTTTCAAACTCATGATACAAGTTCTCGAACATATATCCATCAGTTTTGTGTACAGTCAACATCCTTAATGACTTATCAAGGAACGAATTGATTGAATTGTTGCTGATATCCGAAACCGAACGAGCGCTGGTGAGTGTCGAAAGACGAGACGTACAGTTTTCCTCGAAATCGGTTCCAAACTAGTCCGCCCAACTGACCTCGGTGGAAATTGAACTCGAATTTCAAATCTTATTTCACCTAAAGCACACAAATATTGCACGAAAGCTGACCTTAATGTGAA
>JAGDQP010009084.1:0-18154 GCA_022664845.1 Lepisma saccharinum
TTTTTTTGCAATTGAACTGCAAAAAGGATGCGAAGTGAGCGTCATCTACATTGATTCTTGTAAAGCTTTTGATTAGATTTTTCATGTTATTTTGCTTAACCCTTTAGAGTAATTTGTATACACAGTTTATACATGGATTCATCGATAGAACATGTAATTAGCAAATAATTAAAAATAATTAAAGCCAGTGTTACATTTCTTATGAATGTTATCCTGTTCTTAAACGTCCAACACGTGTTACCATTCCGTCGTGTGTCTTCACAATGGGGTTGTGAAGTCTTTATTTAAAAGCCTGTCACGTGGCGATGTTAATAGAAGCATGTGGGCTGCATAATTATGTCATAGCCTACCATCCGCAATCAGAGACCCAAACACCATATCTTAACCATACCTTTTCCTTCTAAATCGAGCCAATCTACTTTCCAGCTATAAGAATTTCACTTCCGATAACAACATTACCTATAAGTAGGAGGCAAAACCATGGATACGAGAACGTTCCCTTAGCCAACCCGTTTACTAGCAAGCTTTAACACGATTTCTGATATATGAACCCAGCCTTTCACTCCACTTTGGATTCTGTTGTTATACGATATTTGCACTTTTATGGTCAGATGATGAAACTGACCTCAACACGTTATTAAAATAACTGAACGAGCTTCGTGTTGTCCAGTTCACTCGGTTCATTTCAAAACAGCTACATTTCTTGACCCCGGTACCACTATATAAAACAACATTCTCATCACTTCGGTTCACGTAGAAACAACTAATCACTATAAATACTTACATTATTCAAGTTCCCATCCTTACCACGCCATAAAAGCTATTTTTTTTCTCTTACTCTCAGAGGACAACGTCCGAATTCCACCGATTCTGCAATCATAACGTACAGCCAACGCCTCCAGGAGTCTCTAATCAACGACGTTATCCACTTAATCTTGTAAAAAAGCAGAGACGTGCATCCTTCAACTTTCAACTTCCAGCACCAATCCGAATCCACCGACTCTAATCACCCAGTTCCATCCTAAACTAAACAAATACTATATTTCCACTTCTACATTTCCAATCTGCTCCAGTCACAAAACCAGTATTCTTCACCAAGATGAGATTAGATTTTTCGACCTCCCTCCCGCCAAAATTTTAGAAATATGTTGGTTCTCCTCCTCTCTGACTCTTCCCTCAACCGTCACTTACATATGAAAGAGACCTAAACAAAGATCTATGAGTAATCTATAACCTGCTCGATCCTCATAACTTCTCTTGTAGTCATTATCAATACTGTTAGTGGCTACTACACTTTAATTCAAGGGTGCTTTACAAACTTCAACGTAATTTACATCCTAACCTGAAGACTCTGTGATGCATTTTATGAAGCGGAAACAGGCGGACCTTTGAACATTCGAATTGACAGCCACCGCAACTTCTGCGGAATAAACATACCAGATGTTCCAGTCTCCTTACACACCAAGGCGCACAATACGTTTTAATCTCTCTTTCTGTGTTGCTGTATTACATATTCTGCCTCCTACGACTAATACCTCAACACACCGCCTGTAGGAAGAAGCTCTCATTCATGGTTTGAGCCAAAATGAAACCTAGCCTGAACTTTCAATAACTGTTAACACCGATTTTCCTCCAGCTTCTTTACACAGCATTTTTAATGCATAATTTTATACGAGCTTATCTTGAAACTTAAATGTAATATACTAGTCATTTTTTTCCAAATTTGACGCGTCATTCGCTGTATGACAACACTATCGCTTCTCTTATTAGTCTGTGTACACATGTTTCTTGCTTTATTCTTGCTGTTCATGAAGCATTTGTTGAAATGCTGCGTTTTACGTGTATACAACTGAATAACATTATTTAACTATTCCAGCCTTTTATCTTGAGTTTTATCTTATATTGCTTTTCCGGATTTCTTTTCTGGATAGTAGTGTACCTGTTGCTGTGGAACAGCGGTTTGTTATAAATTTCTGGTGAAGAGAAAGATTAAGCCTGTTGAAATTTAGCGAAGATTGAAAGCAAAGTATGGGGAACAAACGCTGTCACGGGCACTAGTGTACAAATGGTGTTAACAATTTGGGAAAATACGAGAGGTAGTGTCAAATCAATCGCATTCAGATGTTCAATCGACAGCACATCAAAGATGTACATTACCTGGATTTTTTAACGAAAAGGGCCACAATTACCGCCAACTATTATACCAAATTGCTCTAGGATGCTGTATATTATGCCATTCGCAAGAAAGAATTGGGATGTTGTCGGGGCATGTCATTGTGCTTCATAACAATGCTAATTCGAATTCTGCAGTTTTGATTATCACAACGCTGGCCAACTTGCAGCAGAAAGTGTTTTTCCACGCCCCGTACAGTCCAGACTTGCTCCTAGGGATCAGCACATGTTTGGACTCCTTAAGGATCATCTGAGAAGGAAAAAATTCAAGACAGATGAACCACTACAAAAAGGTGTTCTGCGATTGATCGCGACAGACTGATTACGACAGCAACCCACTTCGTTCTACGCTAAAAGAGTCAGAGAACTGCCATAAAGATCACAGCGGTGGATGAGCGCTCATGGGAAATACTTTGAAAAACTGACATAGTTTGGTGTTTGTACTTATTTCCTTTCTGATTTAGAAGTAAAAGTCTTGGTGAAAGTAGAACGACCCTTGTATATCAATCTATTTATAGCTATCCTTGATGTGAACATTCGCTATCTTGGATTCCTTAGTTACTAAACATGTGACTCACAAGTAAACCATGGATTGTTCAAAGCGCAATTTTCACGAAACTTGGCAAAGTAGTTGGGAACACCGGGAAACTAAAGCACAATTAAAGGTGCTCTCGTCCATAGACCAGCGCAGTGATCAACAATCTGATTCATAAATATTTATTTAGTCTGCTAACACCCGGTTATTTGTAAAACGCTTGAAAAATTCAAAACAAAAACACATTAATGATAATGGGTAGAAGGTACGTCTATCATGACCGCCATCTTGAAGTTAGCCATTTTGAACTTTGTTCAATATTTTTTTTTTTTAAATGGGAAGAGGAATGTAATATATCAATCTGGGCTAGAACTTTAGCAGCAATACATTCGTGAATATAGTTTTATTATAAATTATTTTTTGTGAAATATAATGAGATGTGACATTCTATGCATAGTTGATTCAAAACTCCAGAAATACTCTCTTCTTTTCCAAATAGGGCAAGAAATTAAAACCTAATGCATGCTAATGAGTGGGTACGTGACGCTTCTGGAGGGTATGACAATCACGGTAGCCATCTTATATCTTGTACGAAATTTTTAAACGGTTAAGTCATGTGACAGGCAAATGTCACATTACTGGTGGTTACGCACAGACGAAATCTTTTCGGGGTTGTGTAGACACGCAGCCAAGTGCAATTTTTCTCTTAAATCCGTAAGTTGTAAAATTGTTAACGTTTTGTATGTTTCTGACATCAAACTATATCATCTGTTACAATTTTTGTACGATACGTTGCGTACGATGTAAGCGCCGACCGGCCGTTCATAAAAGCTAGTTTGCTTTAGAACCGGAAGGAACGGTCGAGTGATCTTACATCATGGTGTGACTAGGCTTAACTGATTGTGCAATGATGAAGTATGTAAGAAAGTATTGAAATAACGAGAAAATACAAATTGTCATCTCCAACAAATGTGATAGAATTGTTGCTGGTGTATCCAAGCACCAGGAGGTAGTAAAAGTTCGAAAGCAATTGAGTGAATTTCCAAGTAATCATTTATTTTATTGGAAGGAAAATACAGTTGAAATTTGGTAGCCTGGAATGTGGACAGGTGTTATGTGCATAATATCTATCATGTTTAATTTGTCAAAAGAGGACCCAAGACCATTATCATAAATATTCCTGGTATTACTACTGGCGGCTAGCAAACTGTTAAATGTTATCGACCAGGACAATACGGGATATGACCTCATTGACATGTACTAGCAACTGGAAAAAGATACATAGAAAAATTAATTAAATATAGCTGCTTAGCAGTCAACAGAACTTCTCAAGTAAGTACTTAGAGGCACAGTTAGTGTGGTACAACACTACCGAAAAATACAATATTTACTTGAAGCTTATCCAGTCATTTTGCGTGTGGGACAGTTTTCTACTCTTGACCGGATTGCAGCATGTTTGCTCGTTAATCGAAAACAACAGTAGGCATTGTCGAGTGCTAGACTGTTTTTAGCAGGTATTGGAGCAGTACACAATAGGTGTACGAAAGCGTAAAGCATAGATTTCATTACATTCGATGCTAGTGACCCAGTGTACGGCAGCTTTGGTTGCATGCTAACTTCTTAGGTATATGGATAAGTTAGCGGCAAAGAATCGAAACAATGAGCAGGTTGTTGTAGACATTCCCATGCTAGCGTCGTATTGATCTGAAAAGTATTCTCATTCGTGAATCTAAATACAAGTTCATGAAAACCGTGTTTTTAAAAAAGTAAATGTAAAGGGGGTACATTCAAGTCAGTTCAATACCTTGAGAAAACTTGAGTAGCTGTGTAAGAAAACTTCAGTAGCTGTCCTAGTATTTATGTTACTCATCGGTATGCTTCTTAGTGGTACGTGCACAGTTTTGCTGTGTACACAACACCACACACAGCATTGGTGCTGCAATAATTGTTTTTAATACCTATACTTGCGGTGTGAAGTTCATCTGTATTCGGGAGAATGATTTTCCTGTAGGCACCTGTGGTTCAAAAAATCCAATGGGTACGTGTTCTAACGCAGCAGTTCCACATCAGGAGTGGATGTTATTTGCCGTTGTTTTGGCAACTCATGACATAAGAAGGAAACTATTTTTTTGACATATTTAAACAGTATTTTCGTAAAGACACAATATTACAGTCATTGTGCAAAGCGAAAATTGTACACTGCGTGTGTTCTAAATATATGAGGGTTTCTTGAGTTGTTCAGTGGGTAGTCAGAATGAATAAGAAACTGTCATTTACGTGACAAGTAAATTAATAAGTTCTCATCATTCTAAAGCGTCTGAAGACATTTACAGAAAAGTCATTTGTACAATAGCATATTATGGAAGCTGCTTGCAATTTTGATGAGTACGACGTTATATCGTTGTTCCACATGTACATTTTGTCATGTTAGGACCGAAAGTATTAACCTTGAGAGTATCGTATTTAAAGAGATCGTATGGTAATAATTTAAAAAAAAAACAACAGAGAATTAGATTGTATATGTGAGTAGCTAAAGCTGATTACATTTCATTGATGAAAAAATAGTCGTCTAGTTGTAATAGATAAACAAAAAAAAAAAAAAAGGAAAGAGAGGTCAACATACAGGATATAAACGTGCACGTATGTCTTAATGGACTGTCGAAGTTAATTGAACGTTTGTTGTGTAGGTTCGATCAGAATCGTTTCAGCGTTCCGAATTGAGCTGTATCTATTGGGTTTCGAAAGGTCCTTATGGTTCTACTGAGCATTCCATTAGGTTTTTGTAGCAGGTTAGTGAAGTCTGTGTCATTAGGGACCTCCACCACGGTGTTCTATGAAACATCTTAAGTAAAAATAGATGTACTAACGCATCTTATTAAGTGTGTAAATGTGAAAGGGTGTTAATGAAGCAAAAAAATACGATTATTCTGATAGTTATAATCCTTGGAAAAAGTTATTAATCAACTGTATATATCAAGTTAATAAGCATTTTGAACCATAAACGTGAAATAAAGTAACAGATAATAGATTGAGTGTGTAATTTCGATAAAACAAGGAAATAAGTCATTAGAGAAACTTGTACTTGGCAAAGACATTCAGTAATTTGTTTGTTATCGCAAGATATTGACACTTTCCTAATATTATACGTTTCTGTCAGATCCATTGAATAAACCAAACGTAAGGGTACTCTGTGATTTAGAAATATTTTGTTTCGGATATCAAAAACTGCTTTGGCAGTTAGTTCGAATATTTTGATTTGTTTAGTCGTACTGATTTGTTGTATTTCTTTCTATTTGTTTGAAGATAATAACTTCCAAACGCAAACCAACTATAAATCAAAATCAATTGTAATTAACGCTTTAATATTGTTCTTTTTGTGCAAACAAAAACACATTCTATTTAGTTAATGCAGAACATAGTACGTATTATCGCTCCTTCAAACAGTAGTAGAGGTAAGAAGAAAAAATAAGTATTTGAAGAGAAAGTAGGTGGAAAATTAATTTTTCACATATCAGTTTGAATATTTGTGATAAAATTAAAACAAAAGCATTTCAAGTTCATTATTCTTTAATAAATGAGTCGTGTATAAAAATACATTTTGACCATTTATTTAAGTGTATTTCAACTGAAAAGAAAATACATACTAACTGCAGGTTATTTATTGACTTACGTATATTCTGTGTGGTATTCCACTATTTTGTTACAACATTGGCGTTATGTCAATTTGGGTTATTTCACTCGTGGTTGAGTTCCGGTATTGTCAAAATTTCGATTGGCTGTTTTGCATAGTTTCGCAACTTCAGTCCTCAGCTTCATCGAGTGTTGATCGAAGATCGACAGTATTGAGTTTCCTACGTCGGTTTTTTTCCGCAGTGAAGCATTCTTAAGGTTATCTCGCTGGTCATTAATTGGTCACTCAGGTATTCGATTAATCCCGGTACCTGGGATATTCAGTGCCACATTGGTGCATACATTCTTCATTATCTTCCCAGTACCTGGGCTTACGAGTATTCAATGCCCCATTGGTGTGCATACATTCTTCATTATCTTCCCAGTACCTGGGCTTACGAGTATTCAATGCCCCATTGGTGTGCATACATTCTTCATTCTCTTCACAGGCCGGGCTCTTTCACCTGCCTCTCCGTAGCACACCTAGTGCGTCCCTCATCGTCGTAAGGGAAAGCCTTTTAAGAAAGGTTTGCTTTACGTCTGGTTCTCAAACAGAAGATCGCGCTCGTAGTCATATATATCAATTTGGACTGAAATTTTTTTATAGGAAAAGTTTGCCGCCTACTATCTATATTTTATGTCTTTAAATTTTAATAAACTTTTTCGTGGGAACAAGATTTTAAAGAAACATTAAGATTAAAATTTAAATTTAGAAAAAATATTCAAAAGAAGGATTTTGAGGAGTGCTGAAAGAAATAGATTTTATATTTTTGTAAATTTCTCTTGAGAGTTTCCATGTTCAGTTCTTAGACTATATATTCCGTATATCTTTTAAAGAAAAAACGAGGAATAAAAGACAAAAGCCTGTTTAGCTACGCAGGGTCACAGCTAACGGTAAACCCAAGTGGAAAGTTTAGGAAGAAATCTGGACAAAAGCAAACCTGATTGGTTGAAGCTTTTCACTCATAGAAAAATAACAACAGAGGTCGTTGAAGAAACAAATATTCCTCGGAGTGTGATGTAAACCGGCGAGGACAACGGAGGCTACAGTGTAGGGAGGGGAATGTACTTACGTGGACTAGGGAGTATAAACATGAACGGTTTCCAGGTCCGCGACAAGTTATCTAGTTGTTACAATTTAATTCTACGTATTCTGATAACGAAATAAAGAGCAGTTAACGATTAAATCTAGTTACAGTCAAGGGGTCAATTGAAATATTGAAGTAGAAGAAATTGATATTATCAGTGTTCTGTGTAATTTTGATATTTTCTTGTAAATGTGATAAAAGGTACGGTATTGTTACGCAAAGGATGGTCTACCAATTATGATAAAACTCTGGTCCTACAGCATGATAGCCATAATTCGTTAGTACTAATTGCTTGTAAACATTAAATTCGAGAAGAGAGCCGAGTGTAGTTTGACTCATTCTTGGCGGCGGAAATTCGAAAGGGACGAGTTGGCTGAGACTTACTCCAAGCCTTTGCTCTCATGTTAATCTATTTGCCGCAGTCGCAGAAATTGTTTATAAACTTTGTGAGTGAACTTCCCCGGAATAGACAATAGTGTAATTAAACTCACTGACTGGATATTTGGTCCCGTTCGTGTCATATTTGGAAACGGAGTGTTAAGATGATATTCAGATTTCCTGCAAGTGAACTTTATAAGTGGGGGATTGATTGGACAATCCTGTAGAAAATTAAGTGAAGTAAATAGTAGGTTTACCAGACACTGTGACCTAAACCACTTTATGGGAGATAGACTCGAAGGTAAGGATTTTTTTCATTTTTAATATGTTAATAAAGTTTATTCACAATTAGACCGAAGACAATGCCTGGTTATGAGTTAATAGGTGCCAAATATCCGCGAGGTAAATGAGGGACTCAGCCAAACATAAAATGGCCACACTCTTTCGAAAGCCTAAATTACAAAATAGAAGATTCTGAAGAAAATATCGTGATCAATGAATCAAAAAATTTACATAATATGTATACTTTATTGCATTTTTTCGGTTGCAATAAAGTTAGTTACGATTGATAGGTTTCTTGAAGTCCACCTACTTTTCAAAACATTGTGCTAATATGCTGAAAGAATAGGGTTTACATAATTCCGTGTCTGGCTATACATAACATATGCTTATGGCTATTTGTCGAAAGTTTTCCACGTCTTTCGTATTCTCGGACTGTGGGATAGGACAAATTAAACTTTTCTTCCAATTGTCAAGGAATGCAGAAATTTTTACGGAGAGATTTAAGAAAACTATTAACTTCACCAACAAAGCCTGCCCACAAGATTCCCAGGTTTTACATTTTGATTGTCTCCTTAATTTCTTTCATGCTAAATTCTCTTATTTGAGACGTATTTAGAAGTTCACATGTAGAAGCACCTAATAGTTTTGTATCTAGGTTGTACAGCTCTAACTATATATTTAAAAATTCTGCATAAAAGATCTAGGTGCCATGCTATTACTTTCAAGTTTTTTTTTGTCACTCTGCATTTCAACTAATTGGATGAAAGATGCTTTGTCTTATTTTTTACAAAAATTCCAAAAATTACTTTTGATATTTATAAATTTGTATTGAGAATTTAAAATGAATTAATTGTACGCTAATGATATTTTAAATCTTTATGTAATCTTCGAAATTCTTCTCAGTGAAAGACTGCATCTACACTCGTTTTCATTTTCTTTTATGTTAATGTGACTTAAGCTTAAATATTATGTTATAGGTAAATCAAGAAGGTTAATTATAGAATAATTATCGTTATTATTATGTTTCTTACATGAAACACATATTCTCAACATCTTATGATACAATGCTTTATCTACGTCACCAAACTACAAGAGGCAGTTCCAATTTAGCATCGAAAGTTCAGTAACAATTTTTCGACGTTAGCGTTTCAACATTAAACCCAGATATGTTATTCCCTAGTTTCTCTTTTTTCAACTGATTAAGAGAAAAGGAAATACAGTAATACCCTGTACAGTAATACATAAATCATGGTGTATTCTTCCCCAGATACAGTGACGTCAATAATGGTTATTAGTACTAAATGTCATGTACGACCATTAATTTTACGAATATAATTAAGTGATATTAAACTGAATAATGATTGGAAATTATACAGACAATTGCACTTGGTTGTTGCATGAGATAAAAATGGAATAAGTTATTCTATGTTTGTTAAAATCCCCAAGAGGGCTTGTAGTAGGGCAATTACTCTTAAAAATTCATAAAATAATTCGCATACTATTTCACTCGAGTCTGATGAAATGTATATAGCACAAACCTACATTGTTAACGTCTTTGTAATAAGTTTAGTAATAACACGTTCAAAATATTTGTCGTATGAATTTACATAATACATGTTGATGTTATGCCTTTCAGACATCTCAACAAGATTACACGAAAGAAGGAAATATAAAACAGAGATTGTACAAAAATTCATTCTGTAATTGATTTTGGTCTCCGATGCAGACCTATTTGAATGCGCCATTATGATCATTAAACTTGAAAAACAGTCCAAAATTAAGCCAAAGTGATTCGACAGACGCGATTAGTTGAAGCAAATAACAATGAACTTAAAGATAGATTTTAGAGAATAATTTTCCTTCCAAAAAGGCAATATCAAGTACTATACCTGTTCCAGTTCATCTCCTTCCAGCGCTCCATTGTTGTTTTGATCATAATGACTAAACATGATGCTTACAAGGTATTCTTTCCCAGAACTATGATTGTCCTCAGCCATCAACTTAGCATGGTTGTACAACAGTAGATTATCCTGTAAGGGAAACACAAATAATCTTTCATGAGAGCAAATATAAATACGAATAAGTTACTAATAAGTATTTTCTTAACACTAAACGAACCAATAACACAATTCTGCAGAAAGGAAGCATCTCTTAAACGTGAACGACGTCATGAAAAGGGAGCAACCCTCAAAATGTTAAAAAAAAAAGAAGTTAATTCTGTAATGATGCTGCTCAGCTATTATTTTATAAATAAAGACATTTTAGATACAGATGTGTCTTAAACAAACCTCTCATTATAATTCTTCTCTCTACAATATTGAAACTTCAAATTGTGAATTTTCTCGCTTCTTAATCTAGGAGCTTCTTCTGGCGAAACAAAGATTTATTTCAATGCCAAAGGTCTATGTTAATTGTTAATTACGTAATCTTCGTGTTTGTAAATATGTCTAAGGGTAAGACGAAAAGTAAAATTGTGTTTAAATTATTTATGGATTGCCACTACCTTTCCCTAGAAACACAGGCATATTGTATTCAACTTTTTTATATGTTTCCAGAACGTTAGAAACAATGTTGTACGAAAATATTACTGATGTTTTAGTGAACATATTAATCAAAATATGCATGAACTTAAGAAATATGTACCATATTGTGAATGCTGAATACCTGTTTTGTGTGTTAATTATAAACAATATTAGTAGCGAGTCTTGAGGAAGAGAGTTGTAGTATAGGTAATCTTGTTATTTTGCATATCCTAAATATTTCATCAATGAAGGGGGCCCAAGCCGTATGTAAATTTCCTTGCTCACTGATCTGTATTTAATCCCGGACTTTTTTTTTTTTATTATTATGAACTAGGCTTCCAAAACGGTCTTCTAAGTTGTTAGTGGCGCTAAGAATAAACGTGGATGAGGTAATTTGATGTTGCTCTGATCTCAAATGCCTGTAAAGTCCAGATACAGGATTTTCGAGGGAAGATCCAGACGCATTTAGAATTATCTGTATTTGAGTTTGTTTTGTTGAAAGTGGATAGTATGTATTTACGCAATGATTCTAGTTGTTTCGCTCAAAAGAGCCACCGCTATTCTACATTTGAATTCCATTCGTAAATCGACACACAAACCACTGACGGATGCCATATTTTTTTAGAAGGTTACTTTAGGTTATCGCTTTATTTTTCTGTTTGGCTGCAACTATAAATTCTTAAACATTACTGATCAGGAGTAAATGGTTCTTCCCTATTACTTCATTAGAATTCCTCTTCAGTTAAAGTAGTTTTAGATTAGAAAACACAAGTTTGGATCTATATTTAAGGCCTTAAGGTCCACCAGCAGCGCTGGCCACCAGAAATTATCAAAAGCTCCTGCAATGTCGAAGAATATACCCAGGATGTAATTTGTATTTTTTATTTCGGTAATTTTTATCGCAGAGGACGTTTACTGCGTACTTCGTTGATTTTTTTTTTGAAAGCCAAATTGTAGGTTGCAATTGTGGATATTTGGTATCTATGTTTGAATTTTATTAACGATTACTTTCTCAAACATTTTATTTACTACATTTAATAAGCACGGTCAGTATGATTTTGGATTGGATTGGTCTTTATCCTCTTCTTTTAGTAGTGTGAAAACTTTAGCTTGCTTACAGAAACCGGGGAACTCGCTCATTTATACAGTCCTTAAACAGCAAGGCCAAGTATTGTATCCAGATATGTTTTGTTCTTTTACGTATTTCACTTACTATACCGCCAGGGCCAGGCTCCTTACCACTCTTCAATGTTCTGATGGCTTGTTCTACTTCATCATTGCTTATATCTAGTTGGTCTTCTGTTCCTTTACTTACTGCAGGCGGATATTTTGCCGATCTTATTATTGCTTTATTTTCTTGATTATCTTCCCCTTTTCTATCTTCTGGGAACAACCTGCCTAGTAAGAAATACATAGTCTCCTCACTGGAAATTGTATACTTCCCATTTTCTTGTTTTAGTGTATTAACTAGTGCTTTTGTTTTAACTTCTTGCATAATAATTTTATATGGCAGGACCCAGGGATCCAGACATAAGTTTTTTTCTAGAAATAGTTTCCATTATTTTGAGCTTGGTGTTCTGCAATAGTTTTTCATAGTTTCGTCTCTCGATATTTTTACAGGCTGGTTTGTCTCAGCTCATACTTCCCAGCTGCCTGGTAACTTTTCCTGACTGTATGTCTTTTCCTATTCACGTTCTCGAATTCTGTTGTACAATACGTTTTCTTTTAACTTAACTTCGGAGGTGTCTCCAGTCTGTTTCTCTAGCTTTGTTCATTCATCTAAGATGGCATTTGTCATAATTTCCGGTAATCTCTGTAGTACTTCTCGCAGTATATTCTTATGGGATCATATCTAAAGTCATTTTCTGGTTCTTCCTCATCCTTACTCTGTTTTGTAGTTTAAACCAAGTGAGATTCTGATTGCTTGATGTTACTTCGTCTTCTACTTTTCAATCCTCAATTCCTAGAGCGATATCTGTGGTGACAATTGTTATGTCTGTGTTTGAGTCCGCTCCGGTCCTGACCTGAAATGTACGGGATATCCTGCGTTGTTAATTACTTGCAAATTGAATTGTTCAATTAGTATTTCAACTAGTTTATCTTTTTGATCTGTTTCGAAGCAGTTCCAGAGCGGTGAGTAGACATTACAATCTCTCCCACTATCATAATCTGCTTTTCTCTATAGCTGCTTTAAAATTCAAATTCAATTCAATATTCAAATTTATTGCGTTCTTCAGACCGTACAAGATGTATATTGGGTACAACGGTTGTAATATTAATAAAAACATAATATTACCTTTTCATAATTCAAGACGCCATTTGTAATATATATAATATTTTATTTTACCTTTAAAATGACGAGGGAAGCCCCACGTTGGAGAGCTATTTGTAATACTACAAATATAATAATAAGTTACAAGTACACGTTTACAATTCAATTCCCTGAACGTCGCACGTTGGGCAAGCTATCTGTCATATGAAATTTGTGAATATTTAAAGTGCTACCATAAAAACGTGATATTTTATAAGCAGAAGCAATAGCACAATTTTAAACTAAAAGTCTGTTTGAGCCTTCTTCACATTTTAATATTTTTCCGTCAGACACCAAGTTTGACATTCTTTACGCTTGTCATGTTGTTCTTTATGTTTGTTGATTAATATAATGTCGGGAAATCAATTTCTATTTGCAATTCTGATATTTTTGAGAAGCGTCCAGCCATTATTATCGTAACTATGAATGGTACTGAATAATATTTGATGATAGTTAAGTAACATATGTAGGAATGTCTAAATATGTCGGAAAGTCAGTATTTTAGATAATGCACAGCTGCGATGTGATAAATATCAATGCATGCTATCTTTTGGTTGCCCAATGTTTACGCTTGCACCTTCGTCAATAAATTTGAATACAGAGCTTGTAATTTGAACTCTGTACTCTTCATATTTACTACGACATCTTAGATGTATAAGAACCCAATAATATAGAATATTACAAAATTCTTACTTGCTGAACTTTATTTTCTGAATGCCCCACGTTGAGCATATCAATTGTAATACTAATAAATTAGTACATTATTTTATGTTAAGTGCTCACGCTTGGAAAAGTGTTATACGTGATAATCAAAAAGACTTTCTACTCTATGGCAACTTATATCATGTGATGAACCAAATACCAACCGTAGGTTCTAACTTAAGGATTTGTAGTATCTAGAGAACTAGGTGCAAGGGACATATTATCTCAAGGTTTGTATGCCAAGTGACAAGCAGACTTTGTACAGTAAATTGAACTGACAAGTGTCCTTGCACCGAATTTACTACCAGAAATAAAAATGCTAGGATTTTGATTCTGATATTGATTACAAGAGAAACTCAAAAGCTAATTTTCGTTAACTGTTTACTGATATATCATAAGTGCAATCTTACAGGGCTTACATTTCACAAATCTGACTTGAACAACTGACAAAACTGTACCATGTTTGAATTCTTAACTGAACTTGGGTCAGAAGAGCTTAAAATTTACACAAAGATATTACCTAAGTCACAAAAAACAAAATTTTTAATAGTTCAGCCTATCTGTTGAGAGATATTGCCAGATGCATAACTAACGATTAGATTAGATATAGAAGTTTAACATCTTAGGAGGAAGCCCTTTTTGAACATTCATATTTAGTGTCTTAAAATATATATGCCGGCCGGCAAATGATACAAGTTAAACTGACGTTACGCAGCAGGTACCTGCATGCCATCACTGAACGAGGTGGAACTTGTCTACTTGAAAGTGTGTCTTCCTAATGTAGTTTTTCAGTGTAGAGTTGAGTCTTAACCCAATGATCTCTTCGTCGAACTGGGTTAAATGTTGTTAGTCCTATTGAAATCCTTGCAACTGCTGGTGATGCTGGTGACAACCCATGGGAATCTCCGTTGACGTAATTTCGTCCTCACAGGCTACTGATGGTACTCGGCCCTACTTTCACTGTGGGTTTCCCCAGGCTGGTGTTGAGGTGGCAGTGCATTAACTAGTTCGTGCATGTATTATGTTGCACAGCGTACATGGATACACTGAACAAAATTTTGATTAGTTTATCGTCCAGAACGAGAGCACAGTAGGGAGAGATGAGAAAAAAAGTTCAAAACCCACACTCGTTGGCCATCACCTCATGTTCTATCGAGTAGTCCAGTGAAAATATAGAAAGGACCCAACTAGTATTGGGTACATTGCCGAAAGTTCTTAAGTCAGACTTGTATCAGACGAACCAATGATTGAGCTTAGTCCATTATTCACACGCACCGTAGGCCATACCTATACTTGGCCTGCTGTTCAACACCCTCGTTGAAGAAACAAAAAAATAAATAAAATCCAAAGAACGAACTACATTTCGATGAAATGAGTGTCTTGACAAGTGAAGTCTGCACCCAAAACTTTGTGTTACATACCTTTAAGACGGTCTTCCTCCGAACCTTTCGGACTTCCTCCAAAACTTCTTAAACCAATAACCTCTCGCAGAACTCGCATCATGCACGCATGAGCAGTGTTACCACCCTGATACTTTGTTTACCAGTGCCACCTAACATTACAATATTTCTTTTATGTGCTTTGTTTCACTCGTTAAACAATACCTTTGTATTTGCGTTTTACAGATTGGATTAAAAAAAATATTAAAAAAATGCTACTAGTTCATGTTGATCACATGTTACATTTGCAATATTGGTCTTTGTTTTTCCACATTTTGATTTACATTCGTCCATCTTTCACAATTACTTTTAGTTTGTGTTTCTTCTTGCTTTCGGAGTAGACAAAACATTTATAAAAAGCAAGAAAATTTAGCACATTTTTAATTACATCACATTTTTATCGCCTTTGTGTTATAAAACCTGGTTCACCCGTCGACATCAATCAGTGCTCTCTCTCGCATCTCTATAGTATTAATTAACGATCACCTATCTTATTATAATATGCAATTCAAGAGGAGTAATTGAAATATATAAAGCCTTCAGCAACCTTTTGGAAATATTGTCATTAAACCTAATTTTGAACTGCATTGGTCCAATTTGTATACTAACATTCAATTTTATCCTACTCAAAGAAGTGAGAACTATGGAATAGACTTGAAACAACATAAAAACAACAAAACACAAGGATGCAAAAAGCATTGATTTACTTTTAATCAAATATCATTAGTTATATGAAAAAAAAAATGTGTTCCCGCGGGAAATTTTAATGTATTCTTCGTTTTAGCAGGATAATCAGGTCATGAGTTAGCAATATTGCCCTACGAAGAGCACTATGGAACCTACGCCCCCTGTTTTGGTGTGACAACCAGCTGCTGTCCCTCTGGAGGAGGAAAGATGGACTACTTCATACAGAATAATTGTCGCTGTCAGATACCAACATTGGCTTGCACATAGCTTCCACCTGGTGGAGATTCTAGGAACTATGACCACAATATCGCAGACGAACTGCCTAAACCTTGAATTAATTTTACAATTGCACGGAGAAATATATGTATTCATTGGGAACGCCATCCCGTAACAGTTTCTGAGTTAGAGCCTACCATAAAATTACAAACTTTCTCATCAGTTAACCAAGTAATCCTTATTTATTTCAAAATGATAGATTGGGCCTATCACATAATATACCGTACCTATTTCTCATGATTCGAGGTAAAGCAACCCGCGATTTACCGTTACAAGTCGGAGTACCAATAGAAGTAAAAAAAAAATTGAAATAAAACTTGTACTTGATTTCGAGAGAAATATGAGACTTACTTGAGCATATCATTCCATACATAAATGTAGAGATCAATAACTTGGCAACAATAAGATGTGACGGTTTATGAATTTCTGATGCCATAATCGAAATTTTATATCAGAATTTCCGCTACATAAATATGACCGGGCACCCATTAAAATGATATAGGCTCCGTAACCCGTTTTACATGTTTACTTACTGGATGATCCGAAGCGTTGTCCCTTGCCTTTCGTCAAAAGTATAAGGTGGTGCTTCTGCAATAATTTTCATTTATTAATTCTGATTTTTAATCGAAAATGAATTCTGTATAACAGGTAACCGTGTTACATACGTTTTATTTTTCGGTACCTAACTTTTTAATTATGAAAACTATATCGATAATTATTTGGAATATACGGTAAGTAGAAAAAAAACATATTTCCCAGGTTTACATGCCTCCTGCCTGACATGCATATCTATGTCAGGCAGGACATGCATGTTTTCACCCAACATATCCCATACATAGGTCAAAGTGCCGAATTCAGTTGCTGCCTCATTTAAACCGCTCCAGAAATTCCATGCAACCGCTGTTTTGTGGGAATGGGAAAATGAGCTTCTAAAACATGATGCAGGTGATTGTTATTGGATGCATTTTCACTCTCGGCGTGCATTCCGGCACGGTTCCTGTGAACTCATTTTACGAAGAAAACTCCATCCCTTACTAGGCGGCATTGTCAAATTTTATCAAAAGTTACCCCAAAGTTTGGTATACTAGATCTATGAAAATCCTGTATTGACATGGACAAAACTTGTAATAATCGCGGTTCGGAGTGAATAGACGAAATCTTGAAATTCTTAGTAAAACAAACATGTATTTTAAATTTAATTCCAATTATTGTTGAGAGAATGATTTAAATTGGCAACAGTGTGAAGCGACGTCTGGTCAGAATTAGCGTGATTTTCCCACCGAGAAGAGAAACAAAACCGGGGGAAGAAATAAGTGTTTCGCTCACAGATATGTGAGGGTCAGAGACCAAATCTTTCTTTTAATTTGGAAGAAATGGTGCGTCTCATTTTTAAGAATATTACGTGGTGTTGAAACTAACACCGCAGACCTGTATCTCTCTTATCGAGCTAGAAGAGGTCAAAGAAACTTAACCTGTAGTTTGTTTGGACTTCCAGAGTTGGTTTCTCTTTCTCTTTCGCGGTGGATACCGGTGTTTGGAGCAGTGTAGCCTACTAAGTTTGTAATATATATCAGAGTCCATATGAAATTCAAAATGAAACTACTATATAATTAAGGTGATTAGTCTAACAAAAGTACCGTACGGTTACCTACTGATACGTTTCAAAAATGATGTGTCGCCTTCGTACCACTAACGGTAGCCGACAATTACGATGTGACGCAAACATCAAATACTTCCTGAGGTTGGCAACTCTGTATAGATTGGAAGTTTTTCTGGGGCTGTATGGTGTGTGTGGAATGAACCCTGACATATCTTTTCCTCTCCCCTTTCCCAGCGAGTGGAACCGTGGGTTTCGCGTTAATATTTACAGATTGTTGGAAATAACAAGCAATCCTCTCTGAAGGGCTGACCTAAACCGGCCGAGTGTATGTGTAGAAAGATATATGACTTACAGATGGAATCCTATCTTATGATCCTAGCTTGACCGTGTGATTTCGGTTTCACGATGCTAGCAGGCTAAAAGGATGTGGATGAAATCGCTTTTCCATTTCTCCTTGACAATCTAGTTTCGAGAAAAAAATCTTTCTGCAAGC
>JAGDQP010009084.1:18554-38244 GCA_022664845.1 Lepisma saccharinum
ACGGTATAGAACTTGTCATCATGAGTTACATAAGCATACACAATTTTAGTTATATAAAACGTAAAAATAGACCAATGACTTAAGACAGATGTACACAAGTAATTGAAAGTGATATACACAGATAAAAATAATACATATACATATATAAGTAATAGTTGAACATATTATAAACAGATATGTTTTGTTAGGACACAATGATATAAGGCATCTTAGAACCAATAATATACGTGTTGCCATAATTATTACATCAATGATAATGATCTCAATGTTGGTAGTTATCTAATGATCTTATATCACAAGATAGAAATTCTGTAGTTGAATAAATCACTCCTTTCACCAGCACGTTGCGAACCTCTTTTTTTAATTTTTGAGTTTCAGTAATATTTCTAACATGTATCGGAAGGTGATTGTAAAATTTTATACCTGTGTTAAAAATGGACCTGGAAAATGTTATTTTATGTCTAATTTGAAATAAGTTGTTTTTGTTTCTTGTCTGGTAATTATGAACGTCAGAATTTTTTTTGGAACTCATGTAAATATTCTTTCATAATGATTATAACACTACAAATGTAAATACAGGGAATTGTCATTATTTTAAGTTTCTGGAACAAGTTGCGGCAGCTGAATCGTTTTGTGTGTGTGTGTGTGTGTGATTATTCTGACGATATGTTTCTGAAGACGAGAAACTGCTTCTGATTTGGGTGAACCTCCCCAGAATGCTATTCCATATTTCACTTGTGTGTAAAAAGTAGCAAAGTACAGTGACATAATTGATGACGTATCTAAAATTGGGACCAGGGATCTGATGACATATGTGGTTGAAGATATCTTTTTACACAGTTGGTTGATATGATCATGCCATAATATATTACTATCCATAATAATTCCCAAAAATTTTATATTTTTTGTAAATGTACAATTTACATTGTTAATTCTTATGTTAGGCAAGTTCGTTACAGCTAAGCCAGGCGGACGAAAATGCATGCATTTAGTCTTCTCGGAGTTCAGCATTAATCTATTGCTATGGAACCATTGTTCTAGTTGAGAAGTAGTATTGTCGATGGTATTTTGTATATTAGAATCTTTACTGGCGGAAATTATTATGTTAGTGTCGTCAGCATACAAAATAGGTTTTCCGTGATTTATGTTCATCGGTAAGTCATTTATATATAGAAGGAAAAGTATGGGCCCAAGTACTGAACCTTGTGGAACGCCTATCTCATTTAGAAGTGGTCTAGATTGTATTTTATGAATGTAAGATGACGATTTAAGTGTGTAAGATATTGGACAGCATGCGTTCGATCTGATATGTACGATTGAAACCAATTATTAGCGATGCCTCTAATTCCATACCAGTCTAGTTTGCTTAAGAGAATTGAATGAACTACGCAGTCAAAGGCTTTTGTCAAGTCCCAAAAGATGCTTATAGGGTAATTTCCGTTATCGATAGCGCCTGTAACTTTATGAAGAAATTCATGTACGGCTGTTTCTATGGACTTTTTGTTGATGAAACCGTGTTGAGAACTGGATATGATATCATTACTTTTTAAGTATTTGTATAGTCTATTATGCATAATTTTCTCGACCAGTTTGGATAATTTTGAGGACACAAATCGGTCTATAGTTGTTGATATCCGCTTTTGATCCCTTTTTATATAATGGTTTTATTATTGAATGCTTCAAATATTTGGGAAACTTGCCGCGCTTGAAAGATTCATTTATTATCGCGGCTAGTGGATGCGCAATAAGGCTCATACATCTTTTCAATATAAATTCTGGGACTTCATCCGGACCTGCCGACTTTTTGTTCTTAAATTTACCAACGACTAATATAATTTCTTCTGGTGTAGTTGGCACTATGAAGAAAGAGTTACTTACGGGCTGGGACCTGATTAGTTCTTTTAAGATTTGGGGCTTGGGTGATAGTTTTTCAATCTGGGATGCAATAGAACTCGACAATATAGTAAGAGTTAAAGTACTCGAAAATAGCATATGGATCATTTGTTTTTCTTTCGTTTATGTTCATTTCTATATTATGTGTTGACGACAAACTTTGACCTGTTTCTTGCTTTATTATATTCCAGGCGGTTTTTGCTTTGTTGAAACGCCAGATGTAGTTGTTTGCTGAAATGTTGTCTTTTTGCTGCTCTGATTACTAACCTATAAATCCGTTTGTACTTTTCATAATATTTCGTTAGAGCAATATCAATAGTGGCTTTACTAATAAACTGCAGTTTTTTTGAGCTGTTTACTTGATATACAGATTCCTTTAGTAATCCACGGTTTCTTAATCTTATACCCATATTGTACGGTAGTGTACGGAAATGCACTTTCAAATAAAGTTTTGAATGTGTTCATGAAGGAAGCAAACATGTCGTCTACGGAGTTATTTGTGGTTGATATTATAACTGACCAGTCTTCATTTTGTAGCAGTCTTAAGAAATGTGAAATATTTTCTTCGCTAAAGAGTCTTCTTTTGATGATGGTATATCCTTCGTTTTCTTTGTACAAAAGATACTTACAACTAATACTTGACCTATATGGTTACTAAGCCCTAAATTAATGACTGAGGATCTGTAGTTGGAGGAGTCAATGTTGGTTAATATGTTATTTATGGTACTATGTGATGTT
This sequence comes from Lepisma saccharinum, assembly GCA_022664845.1. Lineage (NCBI taxonomy): Eukaryota > Metazoa > Arthropoda > Insecta > Zygentoma > Lepismatidae > Lepisma > Lepisma saccharinum. The sequence continues at coordinate 21,186 of JAGDQP010009084.1, forward strand.
TTAGTGAAATGTGTCAGGGTGTATATTGTGATGTGGATATTGAATGTAGCCAATAGAGAGACTATCTTATCGCATTGAGCATTACGTGTTCTAAAATTTACATTGAAAGCACCACATATTACGATTGATATGTATTTGTGATGAATTTTTTCCATCAAGTTTTGAAAATTATTGATAAATACATCTAAGTTGGAATCTGGTGTGCGGTAGATAACTACAATTATTACTTTCCCTGAGCTGCCTTCGATTTCAGTTGCTGTGTACTCAAAGTGCTTTTCAATGGAGTTTACGCAGTCTAATACATGCGGTCTTGAAATGTGATTTAACTAGAATTAAGACTCCACCGTTACGAATTACTGATCTACATTAGCAAGCAGCGATTCTATAGCCTGGTAAATTAATGTTTTCATTTTGTTCTAATCAATGTTCTCGCAAACAAATAACATCAGTATTTAGCAATGCAACTTCAATTTCAAGTTCTAATATTTTATTTCGGACTGATTGTACGTTTTGGTGTATTATAGTAAGGTCGTTTTCGTGTATTATACAAAGAATTTTGAGCTTGCGATTTGTTTTCCTGATTTCAATGTTAACGCATGATTCGGATTAGGTCTAACTTGTTTATGAAGAAGGCTGTCTCCTTGCTGAACTGAAAATATATGTTTACTAATATACAACTTAATTTTAGATGCATGACCACAAGGCATTGCACCCATCGGTCACATAGATTTGTAATGATTATAAGGTCTACGTCTTTTCTATTGTTGAACACCACCATCCCCATCATAGGATCTTCCGTGTTTGAACCAGATGCTCATCTATTAGCATCCCTATCAGCTTGTTGTTGCGTGTATAGTGTTCATGTATAAACAATATCAATATTGTTGTCATCTGCGATATTTTTGCTTCTGGCATTGCAATTCGTTCCCCCAATTTGCATTTAATTGTGCAGTTCTTACCTGTGTACTCGCCATGGCTGTTTAACAAAAACGCAGCATGCAAGGAAATATTTATAGGGGGTTAAATACAATTCTTCCATTTGCCATGACAAACTGTCTATATACATTTTCAAACCTAAATGTTTCTCCTCTTCTTTTCGAAGATTTGATGTAGCAGGTTCAGCAGAATCTGTCTGCATTCGGATACTGTTTGATTTTAGTTGTATTCGATCTATTTCTTCTATGGTAGGTGCAAGGTTGCATGAATTGAGGGTCATGGCAACGTTGAATACAATAGACAGTTAAGATTTAACGTTAAATGAATATTTTTTTATATATATAAAAAGACTTTGAAAAAGCTGATTGTTGAATTGAATTTTAAAACAGTTGATTGTTCGAAGTGAGACTGAACGTTTTAATAATCATTGTTTTGTTATGTGAATAATTACGTGTTATGGAGTTTATAAATATTGAAGTTTCGTTTGAAATAATGTCATATTGATATAGTTATTATATGATTGAGATCAACTACTTGTAAGAGTTGAATAGGTGTAATAAATATTGGATCTTTGGTGGATCATCTCTAAAAAGAATCTACGGCTCTTAATGTTGGATTTGTTTATGTAGAGAGATATAACTAAATAGTAGTCCTTTGGAGGATAACCCTTCATTTTTAGTGGCGCAGTCGGTAGGATATAGGATTCAGGGAGATGGCATCTGGAATATCAAGTTTTGAGCAGTTTGATATGTAGATCAAGGGGAAATTAATCTATATTTAGAGATGTTTCAATCGTTTTGTGAGGCATATAGTATCAGAGATTCAAAACAAGCCTGTACATTCACAGCAGTAATTGGTTCAAAGGCTAATGAAGCTTTACATATAGCATGTGCTCCTGCATCAGTGAAGTCCAAAACTTATCTTCAGTTGAAAGGTTTGCTGGTACAAATATATAGTAAGCAAGTAAATGAAATTGTGGCACGGTTTGAGTTTCATCACTTTTGCCAGAAAGCTTTTCAGTCAGTGAAGGAATACGTGCGTGACATGAAACGAAGAATCACGGATTCTCAGTATGTGTCCTTTGCAGATACGAAGATTCGCGATCAGTTGGTATTTGGGGGTAGCGAATGAAAATAAGAATATTACTATCGGAGCAGGCGCTCACGTTGAATAGGGCGGTAGAAATCACCGTAAGCATCGAGCAAGCGGAGAAAGATGCTTTATCTTTGACATCTAGTTTGAATCAACCAGAAAGAATCCAGCAAGTGCAACGTCAGAAAAGTAAATCTTTCAGATCTTCTAAACGGGAATGATAGATACTGGATCTAGGAATAATATCATGCCACAGGGTTTTGTACGTAGACATAACATTACTATGAGTTAGTCAGGACGGATAAATGCATTACAACTGCTTAATGGAATTTTGGTTAAGGTATTGAGAATGTTTCAGATCATGACGAATTTTCAGAAGTCTAAATACAGAATGAAGTTTGTAGTAATTCTGGGTGATACGGATTATGTAATTATAAGTAGAGAAGGGCTCAATATTTTGTCGCCAGGCTGGCATAAGCAATTAGGTATGCAGGAAGAGTCAGTATTGCAGGTGAACCTATTGAGTTATCCGGACAGAGCGGTCAATTAGAAGAGTCAAATATGTATGAAGTAGCCTGTTTATCAAGACGTATGCAAGATTTAGAACACAAATATGAAACTTTTTGGCATAGGGGCCAATTGTTGAATACAGTTGATGGGAAGGATTCGGCAAGAAATATCAGAGAATAAGAGCTTGGGTTTCATAGAGCAAGTAGGTGATTTCAGTAATTCGAGCGAAGGAAGTTTAAAGTCTAATGGTTTGAAGGTTACAGGACTTGTAATTGAAATGGATGAAATATCAAAGGATTATACGAAAGATCCAAATAAACAGGTTTCAGAGAATACTGTAAATTTTGAAGTTTCAAATGTGGTGGAAGAGTTCATAGATAAGGAAACGGAGAAAATAAGCAGAAGAAAACATGAATCTACATTACAAAGACAAGGGGTAAAGGATAAGTTCGAACAGCAAGAGAAGATTGCAGAGAAAAAGGTTCGAGGATGTAAAATAGATTCGAAGATTGTGGTACTGGAGCCAGATCGGGGCAATAAGAAGAGTAACATGATTAAGTCAGTTTCTGATATAGGGAACAAAGTAAACTAACAAGTAGAAAGAAAAAGAAGAAGTGAGGTACTTTGATAGTCGAACAAGGAGAATTAGATGATTGGTTAACTTCTAAGGAACATTTTCAAAAACAGGGACAATTGAATTGGATATCAGATGAAGATTTGGTGGAAGGTTGAACAGAAGGTTTAGCGGATTGATTGAAACCTAGGGGTTTTATATATTGATTGAAGTGGAGTAAGCGGGGGAGTAGTGCAAGGTTGCATGAATTGAGGGTCATGGCAACGTTGAATACAATAGACAGTTAAGATTTATTGTTAAATGAATAATGTTTTATATATAAAAAGATTTTGAAAAAGCTGATTGTTGAATTGAATTTTAAATCAGTTGATTGTTCGAAGTGAGACTGAACGTTTTAATAATCATTGATTTGTTATGTGAATAATTGCGTGTTATGGAGTTTATAAATATTGAAGTTTCGTTTGAAATTGTCATATTGATATAGTTATTATATGATTGAGATCAACTACTTGTAAGAGTTGAATAGGTGTAATAAATATTGGATCTTTGGTGGTCATCATCTCTGAAAAGAATCTACGGCTCTTAATGTTGGATTAATTGATGTAAAGAGATATAACTAAATAGTAGTCCTTTGGAGGATAACCCTGCAGTGGGGAAGGCTATATGTTTTCCATTATGATGCAAATTTCTTACTAATATTCTCAAGGTTACTGCCAGTAATGTTAGTTCTTCTCCGACAGAAGAATACAGACACTCATCCCCACTGTAGTAACACAGTAGACGGTTTTGAATTGGTTTATCGGTTGAGATCTGTTTGGTAGCGCCTAAAAATGAATAGTGTAGAGTAGTAACCTGCACTTACTTTATTTTCATTTGTAATAACTTTGGTACGTAAGCTTTATTTTGTATATGCTATTTTAGTAACTTTTGATATTGGCTCGTAAAGATTATACGAGTGCAATACTTGTTAAAATCCACAAACATATATGTCCCAGGCAGGATTTGAACCATCACCTAGGAGACACTGGTCTTACACTACACAACTACCTAGGCCGCCTATTTTCTTTCGTGTGCTAAGAATGATTTGAACCTGTTAATGTGAAAAACGCGGTTCGATATAAGCAGTCTCTGGGTAGAAGAAAACGCGTTGCTATCGTTTTTATAATAACCAGCAGATCTCTCTACGATTTATCATGAGCAAAATGTTATCTTTGTTTATATCACTTTCATAGATTCTATCACTTCCATTATTATTGTTGTTATCCTAGCAGAGATCTCTTGATTATTGCATTTTTTTCGCAGTGATTCCGTCAAGACTCCCCCTCTCGGGGGTGCCATACCCAAATTCTTGAGAGCACCTCCAACTTTAAAAATGTTACGGTAAAAAAATCGAACGAAACCGTGAAAAACTCCAGGTACACCCTCCCAATTTTGACTTTACATCCTTACACTGAAAATCCTGGCAGAATCCCTGCTTTCGAGACACTTTCTTTCTGAGAAGTTCCGTTTATTGCTCAGGATTACTGGTTAGCCGGGAAACAAAACAGGATGAGAACCACTGCTCGGTTCTACACCAAATCTGGGATATTCAACGCCGGATCTAAACGGAATATTCCTCGAATATCCTGTGCTATGTGTGTTTATCATTCTGGAAATCTTCAATCAAGATTTCGGGCAGCGGGCCATATAAATTCTGAGACATTAGCCACTAGACCACAGGGTCAGAATAGCACGGTTTGACTTTTTAATGCATATACGATTTATTCAAGTTTCAACATTTCGGGAACTTTGAGGTTTTCCTAGGTGGTTGTAAGTTTGTAAAATATTTTTGTCAGTAACCCAGTACCATACAATTTTCTGATTTTTCAATCATTTAAACCTGACGGGAATCGTCGAATTTTTAATTCCTTTAGGCAACTTTGGCTCAGGCCGGACGGATGATGGTGGAATGAATTGGTTGAATGAAGAAGAGAGAGGAGACAGGAGAACCCCGAGAGAACCCACATCGTTGTTTGTCCACCAAAAAGTCCACATGGCATGAGCAGAGATCGAACCGACGACCCTCAGCACCAGTGCTGAGCTACCATTGAGCCAATGTGGCCCCACATCGAAATCGTCTAGATATGGTTATACTGATAGAATTTTGAATATACTTACGACCTTTAGGAAATTTCATCATAAGTAAAATGTTGGCCGGCTGCTCGCTTCCCTTCAAAGAAGTTACACTAATGCCGAATAACATATTTGGCATTATGCCTATCATCGGTGAATTGCGGAATTCCGCAAGGTTCTATTTTGGGACCATTTTTATTTCTTCTGTATATAAACGATCTACCATCATGCCTAAAAGTCTTTAATATTTGCAGATGACACCGTGATTTTTAATAAAGGTTCTACATTAAAAATTGTACGAAATGCCATCAACAAAGATTTAGAAAATCTCTCTAACTGGTTCAGATCTAATAAACTTACACTCAATACCGATAAAACTAAATGCATCTTCTTCCGAAATAGACAAAAAAAGGAAAATACAGTGGAATATCCCATCATAATCGGTGGAGACAAGCTAGGTGTTGCGTACAGCATAAAACATCTTGGTGTGTGGTTTGATGAATTTTTTTCATGGGATAAACACTGTTCAGAAATATGTAAAAAGATATCTATTTACGTTGGAATATTGCGTAAACTTGCTAAGATGCTTCCGGAAAATATAAAAAAACTATATTACTATGCCTTTATACATCCATACCTATCGTACTGTATTGAATCCTGGTATGCGAATCTCAGCGATTTTAATAAAATTCGCCTTGCAAAAGAAAGCCGTTAGACTAATAAAGAACGCAGCATATCTCGCGCGCTCAATGCCCTTATTTAAGCACCTAAAATTGTTAAGAATACAAGACCTATATAAATACAAAATAGCCAGTCTAATGCACAACTTGGTGTCGAAAACCATATATATTCTTTCAGTGGACGTCTCACCCACCTTGCATGAGATATCGACGAGGGCAATAACGGATAAAAAGCTAGGTCTTCCCAGACCACGTGTAAACTACGGGCTTCATAGTATCAGCTACAGAGCTGCATTGATTTGGGATACTTCCCCTAAAGATATAAGAAATAAAACATATAGACAGTTCCAACATGCCCTAAAGAATATCCTGCTGAAAAACATTTTAGAAAAAGAAAATTGTCATTGCTTTGTTTGCACATCTGCACGCTCATCCCTATCTTTGTGTAAATACTATTGTCATCATTGTTGTTACCTTATGTTTTCGTATTTTGTTCGTATTTCTTCTTATTTTTTTTTAGTATTTTCTATTTTTCGTTAGCCATGAATTATGTGTTTGATAAATGATAAAATGAATTTTATGGGTGGTAACACTTATGTGTTTGAATTTCATGTAAATAGTAATAGTAGAAGTATGCGATTTTATGTAAATAGTTATGCCCTTCGGTAATTCAAGTGTATTTTACCTTTTACTAACTTGTAGTTATTATTTTAGAAATTTCCACAAAACTACAAAGTGCCTCTTGTTTGTGGTATTACGGAAAGGAGAATCCAATAACAGCAGTAGCTAGGAATGTCCTGCAATCTGAAATATGTAATTCAATTGTAATATAATATTGAGATTAATAATTTGAATTGAATTGTTGTAACCTCTTTGTTCTTCTGTTTTTCTTCTAACGTTGGTTTTCCTTTTTCTCAGAAGCTAAGAATATGTTACTGTCGTTTGGACAAAAACTATTTGATAAAAATCCAAGAACTGGGTTTCAAACAGAAACTAACGTTTGATTAAGCAGCTGCTATAAGCGTCTTTCATAATGCACCGTTATAAGCGTGAGGGTGATGTGACCTGATTTGGAATAAATTATAGTCAGTAAATTATTTACAATGGTAAGATTGAATTTTAAGTATGGTAGTCTTTGACATTTAGTCCGCGAATCGTAAGGCAGTAGCTTATGCATATACAGTATGTATATATTTAGATGTATGTTCTATCACAGATTAGAACAGATGTTTAGCCTGGGCATATATATGCCTGCAGTTTATTTTAGTTATTCGAAGAAGTTTTGTCACGCACGTCGAGATGGCGCTTGAGTGATCTAATTGGAGAACGATCATAAAATCCCTGGCTCCTCCGGATATTTCAACTTGTTCAGGGGACGTTTGGCTCTGGTCAGGCGGTTCTCCATGGTTCTCTCGGACAAGAACTGTCCTCGCAGCATCACGTACGAAATCAAAAGCAGTAGAACTTATTACTTCATCCCCTGAAGGAGAAATTCTGGCAGCAATCTTTAGCCAAGGCGTTTGTCCTAAGGAAGAACTGATTTTGAAAAGGCGAAAAGTGTTTTCTGGCCTTGTTTGGACAAGAATTCAGATGAAGCTCGTTACTTTTGTTTCAAATGACAAACAAGGAAGTCATCTTTAAAAGTCAATTTTAACTTGGCTAAACTAGCTCCAACTTCCTGAGCAGCACATTAATATATTTTCCGAGTGCAGGCATGACTTGGAAACAAACTGAGGATGGAAAAAACTTGGTAGAAGTTTGAAACCAGGGACAACCACCGAACCTATTGCTCCTGATGACATTCTTCGTTTCATTTCATGTGGCTGCAAGACAGATTGTGAAAAATTTTGTGGCTGCCGAAGACCCGGATACAGCTGCACTATTAGTGTGAGAATTGCACTGGGCTTCCTTGCCACAATTCTCCATTATTTTCTGAAGAAAATAAATTAGTTTTTGAAGATCAGTTATAATATTGTAATGAACCGCGTGCCTGAGAGCATGTGCCACTGATTCAAAATAAAAAAAATAGTAAAAAGTGTGTACTACGCTGTGTAAACAAATGTGTGTACTACAAGCAACGTAAGCAAATAGTAAAGTGACACAAGCCATCGTAAAAGCACACGACAACAACACTTCAATCAAGAACTGTATATGGAGTTGAACTCGCAGCTAGATGGAGTTGGCACAGCTGAAGGAGGGACTCGGAGGAAAGGAACCCTATAAATATGCAAGCATCTAGGCAACGATTATCACCCACCGCCTGGGTGATCCCCTCTCCCTACCTTCCTGCTTATCGGCTGCAACGACTGAAGCATACACATGTTTGCAACGGAACTGGTATGAATCCTTCCTTACCTGACACACACATATGTTTGCAACGGAACTGGTGTGTCCCCTTTGAACTGCAAAACTTTACACACGACTGTAACGGGTCTGGTAAATCCTTGGACATATAAGTTGCAACGGGCTGGTGCCCATTCCTTTCTGCATATGAGTTGCAACGGACTGATGCAGGACACGAACCTGCTTCTCTGAGGATTGATCACCAAAGAAGAAGACTACCAAGCTTCTATAAACTCGCTATAGTCCCGGGTTCGGGACGCTCATTTTATTAACTTGTATCGCACTTGTATAGTTTTGTAGCAAAACTAGTTCTGGAATAAAATCAATTTCGTGTACCCTTTGTTCTACCTAATAAGCACAATCTAAAATCCCAAATAACATTACGATATCTAAAAGAATCAGTATATACAGTGCAAATTAAGTAAAGTTATGTATGATGTGTAATATGAATTATATATTCAAGAATACTATATCAACGGAACCGACAACAAAGAATGTGTATAGTTCTTAGTTTCGGAGCCTCGATCTTCTGCATTTCAGTTCAAAATTTCAAATGAAATCGAGAAGATAATTTAGTAAGATAAGGAATACAAGTATTTATTTGACTTGATATTTTCGAGTCACCTTGAAGTTGGAAACGTTGTACTGCTAAATATAGAGTGTCCTTTAGATAACAGTGAAAAATACTGTTGTAGATTAGTAAATAATAATTGAAAAACAGGAATGTAAACAAACATAGGTCTCGTTATATTTCAAATCGGATCACTTTATACGTTCGATATTTACACCTCCATTTGGAAAAGTTGTATACAAATCACATCGCACAACTTTATAATTACTAGAAAATACCAACTATTTAATAAATCAATATAGTGCACTTGAGAAAACACATTTCACACCTGATTGGCAACACTGTCCATACAATGATATCACATTTAACTTGTAGATAAAAACTTTTATATAGGGAGTACCATAACATGTTTGTAAGTAATAGGTAATACCAATTATTCAATAAAGTAATGCAGTGTTACTTGAAATAAATAAATTTCATACCAGTTGGCAACACTGTTCATCCAATGAAATCAGGTTTAACTTTCAATATCCATCCTATTGATTCAAACAGATATCCAACATAAAAGCTTTACTTTTTTGAATACTTAACAATTTGTGCAGAAATATTAATTGTATTTACTATTGTAAGACTCATTTTTGAGTTCAAAGTTGAACCCCCTGTATGTCGTAAACCAAGTAATTTTCGAGAAAATCTTATATGAACTATCCTAGGAACATACGGTATTTTACAGAATTAGGATCTGTCCTAAAATCATTAAAATGTTGAACTGAATTAAGACCCGTGGGGTAAGAGTACGCGAGATTATAATAATGGTAACATTTTTTGATGACGTCATAAGTCGAATTATGGCTCGAACAGCTTCGATGTGTCTACTTTTTGAATCCTCACATCTAGACATCAGTAAGCTGAAAGAGTCACAATTGTATAATTCATCCCTATTATGACATTAGCTTACCGAACTAGAGTCCCCCATCATTCGCAGGTACAGGAACTGAACAGCCTTCAAACTTACATTGCTGCACGTCCAGTTTTGGTAATAAACCTAACAATATAGGTATCAATTGAAAGGTAATGTTATGCTCTCCAACTATTGAAGGAGCCATATGAACTGCTGACAAGATACAACGCCGAAAATAACAACATGAAAAAAAATCATATTTTTTTACAGTGTATCTTAACTTTATTCGAAGCATTAGGTCTACCAAATAAGACAAGAGGACTAAAATTGTAGAGTATCTTTTATAGAAAAAAAGAGCTTACCGATATGTTGATTCCCTCCGGAGATATGGGTGTTTTTCTGAAACACTACATATTGAAGGTTTAGGGAGACTTGGGGGAAAGCTCTAGGGGCAAAGGCGGGGACTTTTGGAAAAATACACTTCTCATGGTGTTCTAAGAATGGGCAAAAATTCAGCTTCCCGTAACTAGTTACGACAAATTCTTCTTTTACTGGACTAACAATGCCAGCAACGAAAAATGTTTAAATGAAACACTGATAAGATCATAGGGCTCGTTCGGAAACTACGAACGAGTTTAACGCGTTAATCTCGTTCTCTCACGAAGAGTTCGGAAACCACTTTCGTGAAGTTCGTTCATTTAGTTAGCCGTTCGGAAAGTCACTCTCAGTTAATTTCGTTCGCGCACGAAACGAACTAGCTCGGACTTCGTGAACTTCGTTAAAATTAACATGGCCACCATCCGCATGATAAATTTACCTCGTTTCGCATCATGTAATCTTATTTTGCTTCATCTATAGGTATAAAAGTATAGCCATGGCTTCTATTTCTGCAGTAGGGAATAATTTTGACACAACTAATGTACATAGCAGATTAATACAACGGTTTATCTTAAACAATTGATTTATCTGTACTTTTCCATATTTAACACTTTTTCGAAATGTGGATTGCTGTTAGATATCACGATTGACCACAAATAAAGGATGAAACTATTGAAGAAAGCTTTATCTAGATGCTTTTTGAGTAAAAGAAAGAATAACGTATAGTACAAAATTATCGCGTTTATGAAAGAAACTCTCCAGTTCTGTGTATTATGACAGACTGTTTTAATGATTTCAGTTAAACAAGTTCTTGAAGGAAGGCATGCTGTTTTAGCTTTTATAAAGTCTGAATGCACCACGTTCCTTCTCGTTCAAATTGTAATCCGCAAACAGCATTAAAAGGTACTACTCCCCCTCCCTCCGCACCTCTGTCACCTGTCCATACATCCCCCTCTCATCCTGTATGCAGATGGTAGCATTTGTTTTGTTTTTACACAATGTTAAGGAAGAAATAGAACGGAGCACACACATCTTTTTATTTTCTCACGAATGCGTAAGTTAGTTAAAAAATCCAATAAATGAAGAGAAAGAACTCTAAGACATCGTTTTCATCAGTTTCTTGTTCCGTTCTTTTAAACAATTTAGACACATCTTTACGATTTCCATCACTTCGTTCAGTTAGGAAGTCGTCTGTTCGATGACCAGACACAGTCGTTGAATCCGTATATATTATTGAATCCGCAAATGTAAAAATTAATGAAAAGTAAAAATGCAATAATTTGCTTCTGATATTCCATGTAGATACTTCTGAGATGTCAGATATTCTAATGAAAAAGTAAAGGGTGAATTATTTGCACTATATTTGAAATAATATGTCCTGAACTGTATTAAAGTGGTCCTTTGGGCTGTTATGCGAGACACAGGTTTAAATTCCATCCTATTTTGTGTGACAAAGTCTCAGTACTTTGCTAATATGTTTTAGTACTATAGGTATATTGATAACTTCGCAGAAACAGATGACAATTTGGCTACGAAGGTGTATTATTAGGCGGAAGGAAATCCCCGAAGATTCATTAAAAAAAACGTCCTCCTTATGTAGTGAAGCTGTCAAAAATATACAAGAAGCTTCTATTTTTAGTCTTTTTTTAAAAAAAACTTCGCCACGAGTTTGATTTTTACAGAAAAGATGACTTTGTAGATTAGTTGTTTTTTTCATTAAAGAACATTTTTTTCAGCAGTAGAAAAACGGAGAAAATTGAACGAAAGAATGGAGAAGACGGAAAAGATTTACAATTTGATTTTTTAGTAAATTTCTTGTACTTAAAGCTTGGAATATTTCGACAAATAAATGCTAATAATGGTAAAATTTGAAATATTGACGTAACCCAGTTGGAATACTAATAAAACTTACCTCCATTATTTCTTTTAGGGACCATATCGCAAAAGGCAGACAATTTTCACTTGGGTCACAAGATGTTCCCTTCACACATCCACCTCGATCCGCCTGTTTTTATAGAATTAATTCCTACAGGTGCCTGCTGGGAAGTGGTAATGTACTTTCTCCTGGCAGGTGGTCGCGGGGGGAGAGGAAATCAGTCTTGAACGGGAAGGAAAGGAAATCCGACAATTGGGAAGATCTTGGAGAAGACCACATGTGTCACATTCCACCGAAGGCCATGATCGGCCAATTGGGAAGGAATTCAGGTAGTCGGATAAATGAGAATAATCAACTGGGCATAGATCTAAAAATGCACACTTTAGTTCTGTCTAATTTATGATGAGTTTATTTATTGCATTAATAACATACTTTTAACAGCTCAAGTAGAAACAATTAGGACAGTCAAGTAGTGATAAATTTGAAAATGTCTCTAAAAGCTTATTTGATACTCGCAATAATCATATTAGGGAGAACTCAACAAATCACAAAACTAAATTTGAACTTCATACTTTCTTCAAAAATTAAAACATAATTCTATACAACGAACATGGACACACCTTTCTTTACCTTGGTAATTTTACCATTTGCAATCGTCCCGACATTTCCCATAGTATCCACTTTATCTCATAACTAAAAATATATGTATCGCCCAATCGCTTCCAATTATTATTTTTATTTGTGTATCTCCACATCTGAAAATGAAAGCAGCAATCAGATCTTTAAATACGCCATTCTCATGAGTTTTGAATCTTCTCAAACTGTTGTAACAATTATGTAACTTGGTATCCATTTATTGCCATACTGTTAAATAGGTTAAATAAATAAAACGAAATAAACTCACCTTCATTATTTCATACTCCTGAATGGAGCACTCAGTTTTTCCTTTGGTTAGGTCCACGTCCTGACCTCTATTTGAAAAGTTTTCATCAACATTTCCTTCGTACATAACCAATGGCATAGTAGAGCTTGTAGCTGTGAATGGTGATGTAATTGGGTTTGTGGGATTTGTATCTGTCGAATCTGTAGCGTATTTTGCGAGGCTTTCTGCAAGAATGAATAAGGGGAGTAAGCAACCAAAATCTCACGTGGACAGGTCATGATAAAAAATAATCATAGCGCTCACCTTGCGAACGATTATTCGAATCCTTTTATGCTCTTGCGCTTTACGCTCATATAAGAACGCAGGCTGAACGTGTTACCCGTTTTATGCTCTGGCGTTTTACGCGCTTTACTTTTATGCTCCTTCGGCTACAAAAGACATGTTGCAGGAGCAGCTGGTCAAAAGGAGCAGGAAGCAGCTGTTGCAGGTCAAAAAAGAAAGAAAAATGGAAGAAGAAGAAGATGGTAATTGGTGTTGCCAGTAGAGGCCGCTTTAGACGATACAATTTCTCGTACGATGAATCTTAGCGAAAGCAGTGTGCTAGCGTAAAAAGAAAAAAAAGTTATGGATTTATACCATAGCATCTTGCCCTATTGTAGTATCCTTGGTTTCACACTCTGGCACTGCTGCTGATCGTAAGATTCATCCTAGCTTAAATGCTGTCGTCTAAAGCGGCCTTAAGTTTTGTGTATCTTATAAAATAACACCTGAGCAGCTGGGTTAAGAACACCTGGAAACACTCTCGCTGAAAAAAACAGCCTTATATTTATAAAAGAAAAAGTAAAGAAGAATAAAATGGAAGGTAGTGGTTCCACTGGGTTTTAAGCATGCGGTAGGAAATTTCTGAGCAACTGGACTCTGAAACGCTTGGCAACACTTTGACTCCTTCGGCTGAAAAGCTACTGAATAAACTTTCCAATTGTTTTGTTTCTTCCGTTCTCTAAAACAGAGACGCATATCTTCCAGTATGCAACAGCAGATTTACGTCAACGCATCTGCATAAAAACACTAATTTGATCCCATTGTTTTAGAGGACGCACTGTTTGCGTTTCTCTCTTTACGTGCATAAGAACGTGTCTGCATGAAAGGACTCTTTTATGAAGTTAAAATCGTTTGGATTTGGATTCGCTTCCAAAGAATTTTCAAGGAACAACAGTGTTTAGAAATGAATAAAACATAAAATAAGGGTATTCAGACACTAAAACCTTACTTAACAGCTTGTTTTCTGCCATCGTTCATGTTATCTTTCTTGCTATGAAGTAGAGCACCTAGTAATGCGGAACACACAAACTGGCAACAATCGTTCCGCACTACTAGATGTTCAACTTCATAGCAAGCAGGACAACATAGACGATGTTGTAAAATATGTTGGTAAGCTGCATCTTAATTGTTTGCATACTCTTATTTTACTTTGTATTTATTCCTACACCTTGCTATTCCTTGAGAATTGATCCGAAGGAAATCAACAATGTTGGTGATTTTAAACTAAAAATGGCAACAAAAAAATGTCATAAACCGCTTCTTCCTCACAGACCGACTATTTCAGGTTTAAAACATTAAGCATAATTCCTTAACGAGTTATATTTATGTACACGGTATAATCTCAAACATCTGGCCAACAACAGTTGTCTCGACTACAGGGTCAAGCTTTAGTACTGTGTGTTGCAGTTACTACCGACGTACCCCGGAGATGGTGCGCGACATAGGTATTGCCGATATTGCTTTCTAAAGTATTTTAATTATTCATAATAATATTTTATTTAAATGTATAAAGAAATAATAATCACTGAAGACATTTTGAACATTAAGTATTAAGTGTTAAATGCTAACTAACAAGTTTAACTACTCTGTCTGTATACTACGTATTTTTCTCTTGGTGTATTCTATACTCTGTATTCTATAATTTTGTATTGCACTTTATATTATTTTGTAATTGTATTGTATTCCTTTTTTATTTTTGGGGGGTTAAGTGGAGGAGCTGCGTATGCTGAACTTCACCCTACAATAAAGGTTTATTCAATTCAATTCAAATGCCAGTATGTGCTATAGTATTATGTACCTACTTGCATAACCTGAACGATCAGGTTCTGCAGTTTAGTTTTTACTGCCAAAGCATAAATTAATATGCACCAACAGTAGTAGGGGAGGACATTGCCCTTTTTTGCTATTATTACTATTATATGACCTTGAGGCTGTTTTTTTTATTTCGTAGTGTTGCTGTAGGTATTACGCATGTACCCTATAACTTTCATTGAGATTGGACGAGGGGAAGGAGAGATATTTATTTAAAAAATAATAATATTATTTTAATGTTTACCGTACCATTGGACGGGAATATCAGAAAAAAATAATATAATGACTGCTCCTTTTTTGGGGGAGCGTATTAGATGAACATTACGTGAGCTTAGAATTGCATTGGATGGGGATATTAGAAAAAAAATGAGAGGTTGACGACATCAGAGACCGTCACACCCTACCATTGGGCGGGAATATCAGAAAAAATAATCAATATATTGACCGCACCATTGGACGCGTGTATCAGATGAGCATGCCATGACCTTAGCGTAGCATTGAACGGGGATATTAGAAAAAATGAGAGGTTGATGACATCAGAGACCGTCACATGTCCTTAGCGTACCATTGGGCGGGAATATAAAAAAAAATAATGAATATAATGATTTCCTCTTTGGGCAGGAGTATTAGATATTATACTATTTGAGCGTAGCTTTTCTATTTATGAAAACTTTATAGTTAGACGTTACCCTTACAATCTGATTATACATCTGTAAACATTTAAATATTGACAGATAGCGACGAATTTGCTAGAACAGTCGTTTTTATGTTAGATGGTTAAAGGCTAGAGATATAAAATACTGAAAAGTTACTTAGAAAAATTAAAATATTAAGGAATACCTTTTTATTATTTTTGGTGGAGGAGAGATGAAATATACCTTCTTCGGGATGAAACTAAAATGATAATGAACGCAGAAAATACTATCTTTCTCGTTTGATGATTAAACTTTGAATAAGGAATCATTGTTTGACTTGCAAAGGTCACTTTAGTCAGAAGTAAACTTGACTATTTGTTATCGAAATGAGAGCTGATGTTGATTCATCTTTGAGTAACGAATGATTGGGTTACAGAGGTCAGTTTAATCAGAAGTAAACTTGACTATATGTTATCGGTATGAGACTTGATTTCATTTATTGGGAAAAGGTTCAAACCTCTTTACTTGTTGATATTACTTCACTATATGTACATTATTGAGACAGAAAGCTTGTATGAATAATGCATAAATTGTGTATACCATGTGTACATAGTCTTAGAGTTCTTTTCCTTGTAGCTGTTGGTTTAGTAAAGTTAGTCATTTGTTTATGTGAATCTTACAGATGAGATATCTTAACTTGAAAAGTGACTAAGGTGGGATATCAGTTCAAACATAGAAGTGCACATAAAGTGACTAGATTAAAGTACGTATTGTGAACTGATTTCTGTTTTGAAAGAGATAGCTTTTCCTGATGACAAACGGTTGTTTATACGTTCTGAATGTGAAATCAATTTGTATGAAGATATAGAGATCATGTGCCTTGGTGACTCAAATGTTTTGCATTCAATCTACGTCAATTGTTATTTTATATATGATGTGTCAGGGTAAAGTTTTAGTTTGTATATGGAGCATGCGTAGTATGCAGATAAGATATTTGTATATAATGCTAGGAGGGTCGAATGAATTTTCATTCTTTAGTGTAAGATTGAACTTATTATATCGTACTCTGAGAATATTTTGACTTTGAAAGCTTTTTTTAAAAAGAAAGTTCTTGACGTCAGATTTTGAGATAAGCGTTTTATTGTGTGGTGATTGTTGAAGGAAATTTCAATCAAAGGTAAATATTAAAAAAAAAAATAGGTTTTTGGAGGACTTCATAAACTATTGTTTTAGTATTTTAAAGGATTTCGAACAGTGCTTTCTGCTGGGCATTAGTATGGTACTTTGAATTTAAATTTGATTTCTTTTATTTATTTATGGTCTTTGGGCTTCTATAACTTAGGGGAAGGGGATAGAGGATGGTGGAAGATTTTGATCAAGGCTTATACTGAAGGCACCATCCGGGCATTTGCTTGATATGAGCTTAGTTTGAATT
>JAGDQP010009084.1:38254-60581 GCA_022664845.1 Lepisma saccharinum
ATGGAGGATGATGGAAGATTTTGGACAGGGCTTATATTGAAGGCACCGTCCGGGCATTTGCTTGATATGAGCTTAGTTTGAATTTAAAATGGATTTATTTTATTTATGGTCTTTGGGCATCTACGGCTCAGGGCGGGGGATGGGGGAGGGGAAAGAATGGTGGAAGATTTTGCGTAGGGCTGATATTGAAGGCACCATCGGGACATTTGCTTGATGTAAGTTTAGTTTAAATTTAAAATAGATTTATTTATTTATGGCCTTTGTGCATGTACGGCTCAGGGCGGAGGATGGAGGGGGGAAGGATGTTGGAAGATTTTCACCAGGGCTTATATAGAAGGCACCATCCTGATATTTGCTTGGTGTGATTGCTTAAATAATCGTGGAAAAATCGGAAGATGATCAGCTGGAAGGAATCAGACCTACCACCTATTGAATAGTATAGTAATACGGATATTCTTTTCTTTTATTTATAACGTATAGACTTTAGTTCGAATGTAAATTTCATTTTTTTTATTTATGGTCTTTGGACATCTATGGCTTAGGACGAGGGATAGAGGAGAGGGAAAGGATGCAAGAAGGTGTTAGTCAGGATATATATTGAAGATTTTATTCATGCTTTCGGTTAATGTGAGTGAGGAAAATTTTTTAAAAGAATGTAACCTAGGGTTTTTCACCTCCTGGGATTTATGAAAAGGAAATTATAATGAAAGATAAATATTTTTTATTTAAAAGCAATCATAGTATATTTTCAGGATATATATGATATAATTGCAGGATAACATGTTTTAATATTTAAAGGGTTCGGAATAATGATTTTACCAGACTTTAGAATGGAGGTCTTACCTCTTAAATGTTTGAGAACCATATCAAATGCATAATCAGTGTTAGTAACACATTTTTTTAGGTTTTGAAAAGAAAGTGAACACTACACTGTGTTCTGTTCCTTCTTCTTATAGCTGAGCGAAACTTAAAGGTAATTTGATTTCTTTTATCAAAATTAAATATGAATAGTAAATGTTAAGCTAATCATACTCTATCATCAGAGTATTCAGACTGTATTACTAGGATATTTCCTTTTTTCATAAAGATATTGTGGAAAGAATGTTTTTAGTATTATATAGGCTGTGTGTGTGTATTTGTGCGTAAACATTAACTTTTGAGGAACCTGCTTAAACACCGAGTTGTGCGGAATCTATATGCGTGTGAAAATAGACTTATAAGGAACCTGTTTAAACACAGAATTATGGGGAACAACTGTGTGTAAACATAAACTTATGAGGAACTTGTTTAAAAGAGAATTATAAGGAACAAATGTGTGTAAAACATAGGCTTGTGAGGAATTTGTTTAAACGTTGAGTTGAGTGTAATCTAAATAAACATCTGTGCATGTGTAAATAAAGATCAAATAATTAGACCATGTTATAGAAGTATATTGATATATTAACTCAGTTTTTGCACGTATGTAGATAATAATAGAGCTTTTATAAAGAATATTTGAAAACAATTGCCAATACATTTTTTCGTACTGTGATTATTTTTGTGAAGAATTATAGTGCTCTCTAGTTCATTTTTTCGTGCTCTATTTACTTTTTGTGAAATAGTATCGACTTCATATTGTGCTGGGATTCTGCTTTAGTGAACAGGAACTAATTTGTGTATATTGTATACAGGAACAACAACGTTTTGATTATCTGTAATCAACTTACAATTAAATTTGAGTAAGGACTTGTACTATCTGAGGATAAGAAGAATGGATTGCACTATTGGAGTTACATCTGCTGATCTTATCATTTTGACGGAGAAGGCAAAAGGATTCCCCGACCGTGAGTCCATGTACGACGCCTGGGTCAACTTGTGTCGCTTAGCCGTGCAGGGAATACTTCCTAGAAATCCAGGTAACCTTTTTAACTTTTTTGTTTCAACTTCAGCTTCTATTCAACTCTGATTTCAACAAGTTGTTCGGTGCATGTCTTCATGCAAACGAGTTAGTACAATTAGGTAACGCTGGCTTTTTTGACTCCCCCTCTAATGCTAGACTCGCTTTCCAACATTGTATGTTATGGACGGATCCCATTGACGCGAAGAATGGGAGAATGTTTCATCCCCATCTTGCTTTTCTCTTTGGTTTAATTCCGGTAGTGAGAGATGATATTCAAGAAGTATATGTTTCTATGAATTCAGATGATTCATTAAATATTGTTCCTCACAGCCGCGGGTACTCCCTCTCCTTTGGAGATTTATTTTCTGTTTCTACTATGACTTTAATGCCTGATTCAAGAACTTCGTCCTGCACTTCTACGACAAGACCTATTTGCAGTCCTATACCTTCTACTTCATTTACTCCCTCTATGCCTATTGCTTCTACGTCAACGAATGTTGAATATGAAGATACTTTCTCTTGTGACACGGACTGCATTCTTTCGCCTGGGGTAATCAGGTATGTGATCAAGCATACGATTACTACGAAGGTTGGGGAACGCAACTAACTCCTAAGACGGAAGAAAAATATTGAATACAATTAATGAACTTGAAAAAGATATATTAGTTAATCAGGACAATGTGAATTCAGAGATAGTGCAAGAGGGAACAGGGGCGAATTACTTTGAAATTATAGGTGAGCGCGTGCGCGGATTCGGTAAATTTCCAGTAAAAGGTAGGGAAGTCTCCATACGTGCAAAAGCCGGATCCTCTAGGTTAACACCGGCTGGCTACGTTGAGAAACTTTTTCAATTTGCACTAGATAATTTGTTATCTAATTCCGATCCACAATCATGGGTCGGATTTAGCATTGAAAGTAGCAATGACGTCAACGAGAAAGACGTCTTCATTCCCTGGCGTAGACGAATTCGTTTAACTACTGAAAATATTTTACGTTCGATTGTGAATGTTCTGAACTCGAATGAATCTTTCCTGTTAGCTGATAATGTAATCATTAAGGCTAACGTATCCGACCCTTTCGCGGACAAGGCGAAAGAAAAAGTGGAATAATGATAACTATGTACCTCTGGAGGAGTACTTACAAGCACACATTATTCCAGTGCCTAAATTGGGAGCCAACTCCTACGACTGTTTACCCAGAGCTTTAATTATGGCAGAGAAGAAAGCGCTTACTGAGTATAAGAAGGTAGAATATATGAAAAAGCACCCAAAGAATTGGAAAAGGGAGGTAAAGCTTTATGTAAATGAGCAAATATTAATATTTCAAGTTTGGGTGGTAATATAGTCGATATCGATCAATTTCAAGACTATTATGGTAATCAATTCCAGATTGTAGTATATGCGTTAAAACCAGCTACTCGAGACCCTGAGGTGATTTATAGTGGTAATGTTGAAACCAGAAATAAATTATTTTTGTTTTATCATGATCAGCACTTCGATGTTATTGAGACAATTACAGACTTTTAAGGAGGAAAGGTTATTGTAGATGTTTGAAACCGTATCATGAACGTAATAAAATTAAGTGCGAATACCTTTGCGAACATTGCGAGGAGTACCATAATTTTGAAACTTCTGACGATGAAAGACCTATTACTTGTAATATTTGTTTTAGAACCTTCCCCTCGCAATCATGCTATAATAACCATAGCACGAAGGCGAGGGGAAAACCTGTATGTTGCTATGTTAAACTGTGTCAACAGTATGGCGTAAAGGTTGATACCCGAAAAAGAAAGAGTATCAACCCTCATGTATGTGGAGATCGATTCTGCACTATCTGCAAGTTGTACGTTAATGAGGATCATTTCTGTTTCGTACAAAAGACGAAACCGAAAGCTGAGACTGATTTTTGCTATATAGTATATGATATTGAAACCATGCTGCTCAATGAAAATGAAAAAGGTGAACGTGAACACCGGCCAAACCTAATATGCGCCTCACACCGCTGTTTTAAATGTAAGAACCATATGGAGGAAAATTACAAATGCTATCAAGGTGGTGATTCACAAATTGAAAGAGACTGTGTTTTACAATGTTGAAAGTTTTGTAAAGCACGTTCTCCAACAAGGTCCTAGGTTTAATACTGTGGTTTGTTTAGCGCATAACGCCGTGAAATTTGATTCCGTGTTTGTTGCGCGTGCACTTATTGAAAAGGAACAAATCACTCCTCAAATAACAACCGAAGGTGCGAAAATTATCCAAATGAATGTACGCAGTATTACTTTTAAAGATACTTATTTATTCATGTCCGTGAAATTATCAAAATTACCGGCTACTATGGGATTAGCTGAAAGTTTAAAGAAGGGAGATTTCCCGTTTTTAAATACTGAAGATAATCAAGATTATAATGGAGCATGGCCAGAACTTAAACTTTTTGATGAAGGAAAATCACAAAGTGAACGCGAAGCTTCAGAGGTTTTGCATGGAGAGTGTGTAGAAAAAGACCTTACATTTAACTTACAACGTGAAATGCTAGAATACTGCAGGAACGATGTTCGTCTGTTATGCGAGGCGGTCATTAAGTACTCAGACTTAATTGAACAAAAGACTGACGGGATCCAGTGTTTTCTTCAAGTAAGTACTATTGCTGCGTGTGCTATGGAATGCTTTCGCTCTTTATTTTTAGAAGAGAAAAGTATTCCTGTGATTCCCCCGTTCGGGTATCGACAGCGTAACCCCCAGAGTAAGAAAGCATTAAGGTGGTTAAAATACATGGAATTTATAGGAAATGATGTTTCTATTCATACGGCTGAAAACGGAGATGAAGTTCAATTTCGACAATTCAAAGTGGACGGGTACGATAAGAAACATCGTACTGCCTATGAATTTTATCGATGTTTTTGGCACGGTTATTCATGCATTATGCAAGGTCGCCACGTGCCTCTCAATGACACGAATGGTGAAACATTAAATGACCAAATTGCTACATTGAAGAGAAAGAAATATTTAGAAACTTATGGTCTAAAACTTGTTGAAATTTATGAATGTGATTGGGATCGACAAGTTAAGGAAAATCCAGATATTCGGCAATTTATTAAAGATCACTGTAAACATATTCAAGGTGGATTAGTGCCTAAAGACTGTTTCAAGGGGGGTAGGACTGAAGTTTTCAAATCTCTCTATGAGTGTCCTGAAGACGAATTTATTCGCTACGTCGACATATGCAGTTTATATCCATATGTCATGAAAAAGAAAGCACTATTGGTAAGCCTACCATTTATCGAGGAAAAGCATGTCCTGATCCCAAGCAAATTCATGGAGTTGTTTTCTTGAAGGTTCTTCCTCCTCAAGATATTGCTATTCCATTGCTTCCATATAATGCGAATGGACGCCTCGTATTCGGCCTCTGTCGTATTTGTATGGAGGAAATGAATACTAATGATTGTAACCATACTGTTGACCAACGCTGTTTCACCGGCACGTTTTGAACTCCTGAATTACATGAGAGTAGGAAGAATGGGTATACCATTCTCAATACTTATGAAATTTATGAGTTCAAGATGAAAGAGGGGTTATTTGAAGATTATGTTAACTTCTTGCAGATGAAACAGGAAGCTTCTGTTTTTCCCTCTCAGTGTGATAGTGAGGAGGAAAAGCAGAAGTATATTGAGTAGTTTTCTAAGCATGAAGGTATACAACTCAATCCTGATAACATCAGTAAAATCTCTGGTTTGCGCTATATCGCAAAACTCTTTAAATTCTCTGTTTTGAAGTGGGGACAGAGAACTGATTTAACACAGACCAGGGCAGTTAATGATGCTAAGTCTTTCTTGGATATTCTCCGAACACCTCACTTTGAAATACAAAATGTACTTCTGATCGGATAAAATGCTTTGGTAGTAACATACAGGGATTTAGAAAATGTAAATACTCTTAATTCCTTTTCTAATGTTATTTTATCAGCTTTTATTTCATCATGGGCTAGACTACAATTATATGGTTTACTGGAAAAAGTGGGAATAGAAAATGTTATCTACTCAGATACAAATTCTATCTTCCACAGACAAAAGAGAAATCAACCTCCACTGCTTCCTACAGGGAACTATTTAGGAGATTTAACTAATGAAGTCAAAGAGGGGTGGGAGATCCCTATTTTCATTGGGTTAGGGCCTAAAAATTATTCGTATAAGGAGAGGGAAATTAAGACTGGGAATATTAAACCAACTTTCAAAATTCGGGGAATTACTTTCAATTGTCGTGCGCGTCAAATTGTTAATTTTGATCATTTTGTAAAGTTAAACATAATTATGAAAAGAAAATCATTAGTAATTCTAATGGTATCTTTAGGAAGCCAGGATTCAAAATTATATCTAGGCCGGAAACAAAAACTCATCAAAATGTTGCAAGTAAACGTAAATTTCATAATGAATTTGAAACTC
Organism: Lepisma saccharinum; assembly: GCA_022664845.1. Classification (NCBI taxonomy): domain Eukaryota; kingdom Metazoa; phylum Arthropoda; class Insecta; order Zygentoma; family Lepismatidae; genus Lepisma; species Lepisma saccharinum. The sequence continues at coordinate 44,569 of JAGDQP010009084.1, forward strand.
TTCCTTTTGGCTATAAAAGAAAAAGACTTATCAATTGCTAGTTCATTTCTCTTCTGTCACTCGCTCATGATGCTTCCTTTCTTTCATCCTGCGACTATCCTGCTTTCAGGTCCCAGCAGAGCTGGGAAAAGTTATTTTGTCAATAGATTATTAATTCATCGTCAAACGATGTTCTCTAGTTATTATAAGGAAATAGTTTGGTGCTTTGAGGCTGTGATACCTAAATTATCTAGTCAGGTAAGTAATATACGATTTCATTTTGGGATTCCTGATATGAATACTTTTGAAATTGAGGAAAATTCTTTATTAATTCTTGATGATCTTATGACTGAAACTAATGCGGACGTTTCTAAAATTTTTACAAAATTTGCACATCATAAGAATCTAAGTGTTATTTTTATAGTTCAAAATTTATTTCCTAAAGGAAAATATGCACGTGATATATCATTAAACGCCCACTAAATCATTGCGTTAAAAATCCTAGAGATCAGTTACAAATACAATATTTAGCAAGGCAAGTTATGCCACAATATAGTAAAGATGTAATTCAAGTGTTTGAAAATGCTACAGCTGACCCTCATTCATATTTACTTTTCGATTTAACTCAGTCTACACCGGACGCTCTACGTCTTCGTACAAATATATTTCCAGATGAAACCATGTTCATCTATGCACATGTAAAAAACATGAATAAACCAATTCAGGTCAGTTGGCATCAAGATGTCAAGCATAAAACATCATCTGAATGAGCTCCGTGCAATTTGTAAATGTAAGAATAAAAAGCGTAAAGCATTAGTTCAAAATGCACCTGGTGGTGGTGTTATCCAAACTATTGCACAAGTAGGTAAAATGTTTTAAATGGTAACTTTAAACTCTCTCCTCGTCAGAAGCAAAGGTTGCGTCGACATAAGAAGACATTACGTGCACTCTCTCTGAAACGATCTAGTTTAAAAAAGGAACAAACTATTAATGCAAAAAGGTGGTGCTTTTCTAGCTTTATTATTAGCTCCAATCTTAAGTGCAGTGGCTGGAAGTTTATTTAATCGTTAAGATGTCTTCACAATTTCAAAAAATGGTACTGATTCCAGAAAATGCAGGTGCGCAAATGTATTCCACTATGAAGTCTGTAAAGTCCCATCAAACACGTTTTGATAATGAAATGGATGAAATTTTAAAACGAAGTGATCTTTCTACGGATGAAAAATGGAAAATGTATCAGCCAGCATTAGATCGTTATTTAGAATATACTCCACAATCTCAGAAACCAATTGTTTTACCGGTTTACAATTCCGAATCTTTAAATATGTTACCCATTATTCAGTATATTATTAGTTCAGTACCAAAATCATTTGCTAAAAAGACACAAGTATTATTAAATCTCCTGCAGGCCTCTAATCGCATCAGTTGGGATCAAACTGGCGCAGTACCCATATATAACAAAGTAATTCCAGTTTCAAACATTATTGATCTTATCAATGATGTGGTAAGAAGTCGAAAGACTCCTAGAAATCCACTTGGCATTCAAGATTTTAAAGAATTATTACAAAATATTAATATTCCTTTACAACTAGTTAATTTTCAATTTGGCACCGGTTCTAGTAAAATAGTAAAGCAGAAGAACAGTATTCATAAGGTAGCAAACAAAAAGAAGAATTCTAGTAAAATAGCAGTAAAGCAAAAGAAGAAGAAGAATAGTGCTAGTCAATGAATAAAGAAACGTATTTCTTCATTATTTAAAAGTTATAAAGAATACAAGTTTTAAAATATGTCACTTCATAAAATTTATTATGCGTATGCAGATTCAAATTCTCTATTTAGTATCTCCAAGTTAAAAAAGAAAACTAGTCTTTCTCAGAAAAAAGTAAGGAAATGGTTAGCTTCACAAGATACATACACTTTACATGCTCCTGCACGTAAACATTTTCCCCGTAAAAGTATTATGTTAATGCGCCTAATGAACTAGTACAAATGGATTTAGCAGATATGCAAAATGTATCAAAATATAATGATGGATATAAATATATTTTATGTAGCATAGATGCATGCCGTTTGTATTCCAGTTAAAAATAAAACGGGTCCTGTCATGGCAAAAGCAATAGAATCTATATTCTGTAGAAGAAAATTACCTCTACTTCATTGTCAAACCGATTTAGGAACAGAATTTTATAATCAACATGTAAAACGTATTTTTCAAAATTATCAAGTGAATCATTATAGTGTACATTGTGAAATCAAGGCTGCTTTCGTAGAACGTTATATCCGAACTTTGAAGGAAAAAATATATAAATACTTTACTACTGAAAATACATATCGCTATATTGATATTTTACAAAACTTGTAAAAAATTATAATCATACGAAACATTCCATTCAATATGCACCTGCGGAAGTAAATGATTGTAATGTTAATGAAATTTGGGAAAGGTTGTACGGGCAAGAAAAGAAAGTTAAGGAGACATGTAAATTTGAACCGGGAGATTATGTTCGAATGAGCAAATATAAACATAAATTGGAAAAAGGATATTTCCCGAAATGGTCTCGTGAAATATTTATTGTGGATCAGTGTACTCAAAGTAATCCAATGACTTATAAAATTCGAGATTGGAATGGGGAACTTATAGCAGGTTCATTTTATCAGCAGGAATTACAAAAAGTATTTATATGAAAACAGAAAAGTTATTTAATTGAAAAGGTATTAAAACGTAGGAAAGGTTTGATTTATGTAAAATGGTTAGGTTATTCATCTTCTATGAATAGTTGGGTTAAACAAAAATCAGTTCAGTCGTAAACATGTTGTCTGAAGAACAAGCCGATGAGTTTTATGTTACCTTACCTTCAAATGTTTGCAATAATATTTTTGAAAATAATACAAGCTCGTATACTACGAAACTGTCAGCTAATTCATTTAACGGGAAATTGGGTGGTAGCTTTAAGTGGACTTTCTATTCCGTGGAGTTTTTATAATATACAAAAAGAAGAGGAAGTTACTATTCAAATAGGGGATAAAATATAGTAGAATATCCTACAAAATTTCCAGTCGGATATTATGAATCAGTACATCGATTTTAGATATTATTCGCACAACTATACCTAAACAAATGGGAAAAGCATATGATGAGAAAAATAATTTACATATGTTTGATGATAGTAGTATTCTTAATAAAAAGTTTCATGAGATAGGAATGTCTAGTGTTGACCGCATGATCAATGATGATCCCGTAGTAATAGAAGAAAATCCTATAGTTATCCAGTATGAGGAAAGTAGAGTTAAAGTTTATATTTTTCATAAACGAGGTTCTAAACGTGAATATCTTTTCGCAATGAGTCCGGGTTTGCAAAATATTCTAGGATTTAATAATGATTCTAAAGTGAATACACATATAGTTCACTTTTATCTCATGAATGCGAAAAAGAATCCAAAGTTTCTAAATGTTCCAGCACCATTCCACACAAATCTTAATTATTTTATTCTTTCAGAAATAAATGTTTGTATAGATATTGTAAAAGATCAACCTGATTATGATAAGCTAATTCGAAAAATTGAAATACAAGATTATCATTACGGAAAAATAAAATCTTTTATTTTTGATTGTCCACAATATGTTAAAGTTGAAAAGAAATATTTTGATACTTTTCATGTAGACTTAAAAGATGTACAGGGGGGGAAAGTTGCCATTTCAATTTGGAACTTCAAGCGTAACACTACATTTTAAAAGAAAATGATCTCTGAAAGTAGTGAAGATAGTTTTTACATTATACTTACTTCTAATGGAAGTATTCAAACTTATTCTAATAATAGTCCAACACATTTTTTCAATATTCTTAATAATCGAATACATTTAAATGATTCGTGGATGGTAGGTTTAAGGGAAATTCATATTCCCTTAACATGTGATAATGTTATTTCGGGTCAAAATATAATATGGTATGATAATGTAAGACATAAAATACCACAAGGATATTATTCCACTGTTCAACAGTTGATAGATGAATTGAATAAGTTAAATTCAAGCATAAAATTTGAATATTCAAACATTGTTACTGTACACGTTGATGATAGTATAAAATCTTTACGTTTATCACCGATATTAGCATTACAATTAGGTTTTAAACTTAATATTAATATTTTAAAAGATAGTCGTATCCTTAAGCAGCCATTTTTAGACATTGGATATCCATATCAAGTGTTTGTTTATATAGATATTATTCAACCTCAGTTTGTAGGTGATACAAAAGCACCTCTTTTACGAATTGTAGGTATGACCGATAATCATCATGGAAAAGTACAAACCATAACTTTTCAGAATGTGCATTATTTTCCACTTGCAAAACTTTCATTTGACACTATAGAAATACTACTAAAGGATCATGCAGACCGTAATTTACCATTCGCATCCGGGACATTGACCATAACACTTCACGTTAAGCGCTGATCAAAATGAAATCCTATACACTTACGCATAGAGGTAGAGGTATACCTTACTTTGCAGGACCTGTTTATCAGCGGGGACATGGGATTGGTAGTTTATTTCGCGGCTTGTTTCGATTTGCTATGCCACTCATTAAGCAAGGAGCAAAAGCAGTAGGGCGACAAGATTTACAAACGGGAATACAAGTTGCGGGAGATATGCTGGAAAAACGACCTATTAAGGAATCTTTAAAAGCGCGAATACGCGAAGCAATATCATCTTTAAGAACGAAAGCTGAAAATAAAGTCAGTCAGTTGCTTAGTGGAAGTGGTATAAGAAGGGCACGTAAACGTAAGGCTTCTGTACGTATTGGACCACCAAGTTTAAAAAGAAGTCGTGATTGTAATAAAAGAAAGACTAGAGATATATTCAGTTAAAAATGTCGTTTCTTACACCTAAAAGTAATGAATGCTGTAGGAATGAATTCGATTTAGTTTCTGTCCCTATGACACAAACTAATATTGAATCATCTCGAATGGTAGAGTATCGACCAATTTCATCGCTTTCTTCTGATGGACCTATAGAATTTCTTGTGCCTGGAGATACTGCTGAATATACAGGGTAAGTCAAAATGATGTACCCGATTTCATAAATTTATTTTGTGAAATATAATGAACATATCTGAATGTAATACATGTGGTAAAAAGGGTAACTCTCAAAGTTTTTTTCAGTCACATCACAAGTGCTCTATGTGAGCACCTCGCGTAACACGACACACATCAAGCCGATAGTCTATCTCCTGCCAAACCTTGTGTAGTGTGTCACGGTCAATCTCTGCAATGGCTGCTGTGATGCGGGCGCGAAGGTCACCCAATGTTGTTGGAAGTGGTGGTACGTAAACACGATCCTTTATGAAACCCCACAAAAAGAAATCACACGGGGTCAGATCGGGGGAACGAGGTGGCCAACGAATGAGAACTCGATCCTCCTGAGATGCACGGCCTATCCACCGCTGTGGCAATGCCTCATTGAGATGATCCCGAACGCTGCCATGGTAATGCGGAGGGGCACCATCCAATTGAAGAATGAAATCTGCACTATCCTCTTCGAGCTGTGGAAGGAGCCATTGTTGCAGCATATCAAGAAAAACATGTCCTGTCACAGTAGGTTCAAGGAAGAAAAAGGGCCCATAAATCTTTTCAGGGGAAATGGCACAAAACACATTCACCTTGGGTGAATCGCGTTGGTGTTCCACAACTGCGTGGGGATTATCAGTTCCCCAGATCCTTACGTTGTGTCTATTCACATTCCCAGAAAGGTGAAATACCGCTTCATCACTGTAACGTAACCTTTCGGCGAACCCATCCTCTTCCATTAACGTGAGAAAATCAGCACAGAAAGACGCTCGAGCAGCATAATCAGTGTCTCTTAAGACTTTTAGCAGTTGCAAGCGATAGGAATTCATTTGTAAACGTTTCCGCAGAATTCGCCATACAGTTTTCTGTGGCATTTCAAGTTCCCTCGCTGCCCGGTAGGTAGACTTCTGTGGACTCCGCACAAAGCTGGCGCGAACACGTTCCACTGTCTCTTCCTCAGCTGAAGGACGGCCAGTCGATTTTCGCTTCCAGATGCAGTCCGTATCTCTGAATTTTTCATACCACGTACGAATGGTTTTTCCAGTAGGTGGGTCTCTACCATACTTGGTACGGAAATGCCGTTGAACACTCATCACAGAGTTGTTTATATGGTAATCCAGCACACAGAACGATTTCTGCTCTCCAGTCAGCGCCATTTTCGTTAACTGCTTCCAAAGCCGCGTAGCGGTAGACAATGCAACCACGCGGGACATAAACTAAACTCAACTAAACTTTGAACTTTTCCCTTTCCTTGCGCGTAGCTCACATTAAGATATGTTCATTATATTTCACAAAATAAATTTATGAAATCGGGTCCATCATTTTGACTTACCCTGTATTCTTCCTGCACATATTTATCATTATGTCAAGTGTAAAGTATTAAGGGGAAATGGAGATAATTTGCGAATAGCAGTGGAAGGACCACCAGCCGTTGTAGCAGATAATGCAGCGCCGGTAAATTACTTTTTACATTCACTTTTTACTCAAGTTGATGTTTCTTTAAATGATAAAATTATTTCTTCTTCAAATGCTACGTACCCATTTAGAGCATACTATGAAACTTTACTTAATTATTCTAAAGATGCAAGCAAAACTCGTTTAACCACTGGATTATGGTATAAGGATACTGCAGGGCATTTTAATACTCTCAATGAAAATAATGCTGGTTATTATAAACGAAAATCTCTTGTTGCTGGTAGCGCTTCCATTGATATGTATGGACGACTTCATACAGATATTTCTGGATCTAATTGAGTTGTTCCAAATAAAGTCAATCTTCGTATAAAATTAAGTCGGAGTAAAGATGCATTCTGCTTAATGGCAGCTGAATATTCTAAATTTAAAGTTAAACTGGAAGAGGTTATTCTTTATGTTCGTCGAATTAATATTTCTGCTGATTTAGTTTTACAGTTAAACAGTTTTATGACTCATGATACTGCAAAATTACCATTGACTAGAGTTGAAACAAGAGTACATACGATTCCTGCAAATATTGGTTTCTATAATCTTGATAACATATTTCTTGGAAATGTACCAATGGGTCTCATTATAGGTTTTACTGCAAATACTGCATTCAATGGAAAATACCATGAAAATCCCTTCCACTTTGGAACTTTTAATATTAATAAGTTGCAAGTACAAGTTGGTTCCCAATTTTATCCTCTCACCCCTCTTACTCCGGATTATGCTAATCAATTATACGTTCAATGTTATCACACCCTGTTCTCTGGAACTGGTATATTTCATGAAAATGTAAGCCATACACTCACATATTCTGATTACCCTCATGGATATACTCTGTATGCTTTTATTCTTTCTACTACTAATACTTTGGATGATTCTACATAGGATGTTATTAAGGATTCTCCCGTTAATCTCCGAATTGGGTTCAGTCAATATCTTGCACAATCGCCCTATTTCATGTATTATTTACGCTCAATTTGATTCTCTTATACAGATCGATAAGGATCGAAATGTATATACAGACCATACTATGTAAAATTTAGTTTAGTTTACCATCAACCATGAGAACTGTCGTACATTTTTCAGCCTTCGATGATAATGAAGAAAATAATTTCATAGTCAAAGAATTAGCCATAGTTCATGTAGAAAGCAACAGTTTTCAAACCTCCTTTTCCAATATCAAAAATTAATCCTAGTATAAGACATAGAAATAATAATTTAAGCCAACAAGTTTTTGGTCTAGTGTGGATAGAAGGCGAAGTTGAATACAATGAAGTCAAAAAACATAGTTACGAAGTATACCTCGCACAGTCATTCTGTATTCACTCACGGCAAAGCACGGCAAATATATCTAGTCTCTTCTACAAAGAACAGTAATTAATTTGTAAGATATACACTGGCCGAAATAAAGCGCTTTGTTATTTCCATCACAAAATTGTGTTCACCATCTTCATCAGTTTACAAGTTTTCGTTGTGCTTTAAAGGAAGCGTCAGTGTACGCATACTATATAACTTATTATCATTTACGTTCTTTTATTATACCTGAAGACAGAACAGTGTATGAACCAACACCAATAAGTGAAAGTGATTCAAATGTGGACTGATCAGATCTTAAAAATTGTGCTTCAGGACTGTACTAGTGCAACTACGCTTACTCGAATTTATTCAGTGGATACTTTACCAAAACAAGTTGAATATCCGGCGGCACTTATAGTTAATTTGAGTGCCTCAAGTTCCCCGGGAACTCACTGGACTGCCATATATATTAATAAACATGGACGGGGTCAATATTTTGATAGCTTCGCAAATGATCCTACTAAACCAATTGAAAATTTTTTAAAACGAAATTGCAAATTATATCATGTAAATAAAACTCAATTCAACACGAAGAATCTATTCTTTGTGGACTATTCGGTATTGTATTTATTTCACTGTACGAGGAAAAATTATATTCTCTACTTTTTACACTACAAATCTTATGAAAAATGATACAATTGTAAATTCACTTGTAAAAAGAATTATCAAAAGAAAAGAAAAATGTAAATAAATTTTTTTATTATAGTAAAAAACAAATCTTTTAATTATATGATTGTTATTATTAAGGTTATATCAAATAAAATATAGAAAATAAAGTGTAAGTATAATGTTTATTAAGAACATGTACTAAAATGATCTATGAAACAAGTTACATATGCTTCTTACATTTGCATTGTTGATAAAGTATTTACAAGATTCTGTAATTTCTCATATTTCATCCAATGTTGTAATTGTAAGCAGTTTCTCAATGCACAAGCATTCACCTCCACAGGGTCATGATACGTACTTAGAGATACCAGTGTTCAAATTTAATGTTTTCAGAGCAGGACATTCCTTTTCACTTACATGATTCACACTTTCCAAGTGAAATAGTTTTTTAATCCACTGTACCTTTTCAAGACCTTTACAAAAAAATGTAGCTTTACTTGAACACAATTGAGAAATTATTCTACGAAGATGTGGAACGCTGTATCCATTTGCTGTGTCCCAATGTAAACCGTGAAAGTTTTCTGTTAACCATTGTGCTTGTTTTTGATATCCTAGTCCTACTTCCGTAATGTCACATGGAAATTTTACTAAACAGTGGAATAAAAGACTAGCATCACACGCTACGATACAAAATTCTCTTATAATAAACTCATGTGCAGAGATTTTAAATCCCTGCACATCAATAATGTAATGTTCTGAAGACACAGTTACAGACATTTCTACTGAAAATTGTTCATGTATTATGTCTGGTATGAGTTGAGCAATGAATTCACTATTATGAACTAATTCTCTACAAGATTTGAAAAAGTATTCATGGAAATACTTACATGACCCTGTCGTTTGAAAATTTCATAGTACTCCACAAATGTTTCATGATGATTCACTTGATTCAGCAAATGTTTTGAAAGTACTTTGCCTGTATCCCATACATATATACAGTTATTATGAAGAATCTTCAACTTACACCCATTACAAGTAATTGGATTGTCCTTTAAATAAGTACGAAAAGTTTGTAACACACACGAGTCCCGAATAAAAATACCACCACCACAACACACACAAAAATCTGACATTTTCACTTCAGAGTTTTAAATTCTCACTTCAACTGTCGATTTTTATCTTTTCAAAAAACATCAATTATACTTGACATGTACACTTTTATCACTCGCCATAAACCATATTTAATATTTCTCATTAATACATCATCCACTTCATGATGATCTTTATATAAACGATAAAGTTCACTTAATGTTCCAGATTTCAAAACATTACGCCACACAGCTTTTCTACAATATTCTTCAAGGCTTCTCCACTTTGAACTTCACCATTCACATATCCCAGACATCCACGACCAGTTTGATTACCTTCCCCTTCATAACAAGCTTCATATATCAATGCATTTGTAGGATTCCACTTCTTTAATGTCTCCTTAATACATTTTTCGTCCAGCCATTGCTTTTTACACAAACACTTAGTAGTAATGATAGTTTTCACTTTTTTACTTACTGTTCCTGCTGATGTTGATGCTTTTACTGAAGAGTTCGCTAACACTGTAGTGGGAACTGCTCTCACTATAACTCGTGCAGATTTTACCAGTCTTGACGATCCTCCTCCTTCTTCTGCTGCTACTGCTGCTGCTGCTCCTGCTGCACCTAAGGATGTCTGCTTTATGCTCCTATTTCCAGAGAAGAGACGTTTCTTTGAAGGATACACCACTCCATCCAACACACGCTTCTTCGATGACTGCTGCTTCTTCGGAACTATAGAGGAATAAACCTCCTGAATTACGTCGTCATCCTCTTTTACTAGAGAAGAAGATGATAATAATGGAGATAGTCTATCAGCCTTTACTTTTGACCTTAAATAACTATATATTGTACGATCTCCTGTATCCTCTTCTTCTACATTACCATTAGCAAGTAATGTCAGCGTCTTCACAACCTCGTCATCTTCGACTGTTAAGTTCACTACTTCTCCTACACCTTCTTCATACTGCTGCTGCTGCTGCTCTGCCATGACTAAAGCTCAAGTCAGTTTATAATGATGTATACAACAGTACTGCCCTCTATATATTCTAAACTTTATCAAGATGATATCATAAGGTTGTCAGATAGCAATATCAGTAACGAGAACATAAACAAGATATCAATAGCGTCGCTGTCAATAACCATATGACGTCAATCCTCAAGTCCTGACTTGCACCGCCTAATGTGACAACCACGCATGACTCATCTATTCAACCATATGGCAACACTGTAAGGATATCATCCAAACACCTAACACTATAGTACAACACCGTAATCATAAGACATTCTCGTAACAACATCAACGTCATATAATAGCAATAATAGCAAAAAAGGGCAATTTCCTCCTATCTCTCCTTCCCCTCGTCCAATCTCAATGAAAGATATAGGGTACATGCGTAATACCTACAGCAACACTACGAAATAAAAAAAACAGCCTCAAGGTCATATAATAGCAAAAAAGGGCAATTTCCTCCCCTCTTCTACTACCAACTTCTGAACTGTTGGTTTCTTTTGAATTGTTGCCTATTACCTTTCTTGGTCCGAGAGGTTCTGGAACAGCTTAGTCTCTTCTCGTAGGAGGGGTCCTCTAAGATTAGCGCCCTTCCCTCCACCGGAGGGTACGAACTGGGGTTGAATCTCTCCTTGGGAGGCTGGAAAGGAAATCGGTCTCCCTTTTTGGGAGGTTGTGTCCTCTTAAGATGACTCCCACATCGCAGCTGTATTCGGTATTAACGTCCTTTGCCTTCAACGGGAGCAGCGCTTGTATTCTCAACGGGATTTCCTACTTGGTGTTCGACGGGACAATCGTCCCACGCAGTCCATAGGAGCAGGAAGGATCCTCTTCGTTACTGGTGGAAGCACGCACCACGAACCGGAGTACCTGATATTCCTGTCGGGGAAACCTTCTGTCACCACCCCCTATAGGAGTTTAGCGGCGATCCTTCACTGGGACTGCCCCATAACTGCTATTGGCTCTTTGAACTACGTGACATTATATTATACAGTTGTGATATAAAGGTATAAATACGTACGCTTGTCAAAGCAGATAGCAAGAATATAGGACTAGTCTTGTACAAGCGCATATTTGGCTAAAAATAAATGGCTCCTTTTGGAATTAAGAAACTAACTTAATCGAATTATGTATTTACACAACTATAGTTGTTTGAAAATAATTTTTACACAAAGGAAGATTGTTTGGCTATGTAGAGTCCTCTTTCAGTTAATTTAGCTTGCATAATCATGGGCCATATTGAAACTATATTCTCAAACCCTGAGTTAAGATATGTGAAATATATTCGTTATGTAGACAATCGTCCTGAACTATTTCCAACCTAGATTGAAATTTACCCACGAAAAAGAACATTCAGGTAAAATTATATTCCTAGATCAACTTGTTTCCATATACCATAATAAATTTCAAACGACGGTTTTCAGGAAGCCTTCCTCAAGCACAGTATATTATACCTATCAAAGATCTAACAATTTTTTTTCACATAAAAGTCTAACATTTGGAAAAATATTTTTTTCTTCGAGTATTTGAACTCTATTACAATCCATGTTGGCAACGCCATTGGCTGCGAAATTGGCAATGGTGTCTCAGGAATAGTGTTTTGTTTTGTGCTTCCTTATGTTAATGTGTTTAATAGGGTTGTTGGATGGCGTGGTAACTGACTTAGCGGCCCAAATACTATTGTGAATGTGTATGTGTTCAAACATTAATCTACAGACTCTCATTTTCCAGAGACAACACATAGGCAGCGAAAGACAGCGTGAGACAGAAGTCCTTACATTGATTTATCTGAGAAATGCTGACTCACACATCCGTTCATTTTATTCTTATATTTTTTTTATTATCTAACTAACAACTGCAAACAATCAAATTATAAACTGTGTGTACAGGTGTCATAGTTGGAAGTGTATAGTATATTATGATCCAGTTGTATTTTAATTTTTATTCCTTTTTTCACCGATGCTCGTTTAGATGGAGGCCGACCAACACCACGAGGATATGTTCTGCAAACCGTATACCGAAAAATTGTCGGGTCAGCCTCGGTACTACAGGGGTACTTGAGTGCGTGCTTGTATATTATTAAATATTTTTATTTTTATTCTTCATATTTTAAAACAAAGGGGAGGTTGTTTTTACTTTTATTTTTGCTGTGAAACGATAACATACTGAAAAGGAAGAAATATAAATGATCAATTAATATTCTCTGAGAAATGTTTAATCATAGCTGACTGCCAGGATGGTTCTCAAGACATAGCTTCTTCGCTTTTCCTTTGTTGGCAAGAGCCAACAAAAGAGTTAGTGTCGGGGGTGTGCATAGAGGGGTAACACACTTTTAAGAACGCCACTGAAATCCCCAGACGGGAAACAATTTGCACTGTCACAACGCAGTTCATCACTCCAACTAGGAAGATATTCCAACAATTCTTGGTCGGATATAAATACGGAGGCAAGAGAGGAACGTAAAGAAGAGACAACACAGAGTGGGTGAGCGACAATATTAGGAGCCACTACGTCAATTTTATCATAGACCCACTTTTCATCTGGGCAGCTCAATGTCTGGGCTATTGCTTTGAACTAACACGCCAGTTAATTCCTGGAACGTTCCTCTCTGCCATTAGAAATCCGCCATTGAAGTGACGACCCCTTCAAATCTGGTCCTGGATTTTTGGTAAGTGGAAATTTGATTTAGAATATCTGGAATTAGCAATTCATGGTGGTTGGTGGGATCCATTCTAGTAGTTTGCTATGATTATGCCCGTATTTTGTAGAAAGGCAATAAATCCCCTGTTTTTTGTAAACCTGTCAATTTATCATTTCTCTATGCCTAGTGTCACCCCTATTATTGTTTGCCATTTTCTGTAGCTACGTATTAACCCCCGGAGTACATCCAGTATACGTCTTTGTAAGGTACGATTTCTCAGTCACACCGGGCGAATACCAGGATGATACTCAACCTCCTCAGTTCCCGGTAGAAGGAGGCTACAATATTTTAGTATAAGTGAAGATAATTTTGGCGCCCCTTTCCTCCTCACTGATCCCACTTTCATTGAGAACTTACGTGAAAAGTTAAAATAATTTTAATATTAAAGAGGTTTCATCATCTGAGGTTGTTGTCAACTTCAACGAAACTTGGTATTAATTATTATTTACCTTAAAGCTTACTTATTCAGGCAATTTAATAGAAGTTAAATTTAACTTCTATATATTTATAGAAATTTAATAGATATATAAAACAAAAGCAATACTATGACAAGATCTCAGTATACTGTAAGCACACAAATATTAGCTTCTATGATCTGTTGACAAAAAAATATGGAGAAATTATGTCAGCTGAAAATGCTTTTAGAACTTAGAAAAATAGTTGTTCAGATCATGGAAGAGTATTTGAATAATTAGTAAATACGTACAAAATATAATACAGAAAGAAGAGCTAATAATATTATAGAGTTAACATTCTAGCTAACATATCATAGAGCTAACGTTATAGAGTTAATTTCTTGATTCAATTTAAGGAAAATAATACAACTGTTGATTTCAACTTTCAAAAACTAACTTCTCCAACTTAAACTTGTGGATTTCATTAGAATGCTATTCGTGTCTAAAAATTGAGTAAACTATTTTCAATTGCCATACTGGTCAGGTCAGATAAACTATCTTGTGTAATGGTCGAACTCAAGTAGGTTTATCAAGTAGCCCAACACGTCTACATGAGAGGTTCCAGAAGACAACACGCATGGTAGAGTGATTAGTTCTTTGTTCAGTTCTAAGACTTCAGTGTCCCACTCCTCTCCGCGAGTCAATACTTTTTGAAACTGCACAAATTGCTCCAACATTTTCTTAAGCTCGTGTATGTGATACTAAAAATAACAATAATAATAATAATAATTTTCACAGTTATTACATTTATTCAAAATGTTAGTCAACGCTAGCTATATCCAGAGTCACGGAAAATAAGTTCACATTAATGGGTTGTTTTTCTCCTAGATCAATGGGTTCATTTTCATTTCTGTAGGAAAATTTTATTTTATTCAGTAGAGGAAGTCCATCCAGTCGCCATCCCTGGGCTCAGCTGTGCCCCATAAATTTGAATTTTGGCACATTTCCCGGAAGTCGTGACCCCAGGGGTCACCCGGGGCTACTCCCATGCCCCAGCCCTGTTCTTAGACCCCACCCCCGTTTTCAGAACATCGTGAGAAAATTTTTTTTTGGTGATGCCATCTGGTGTATGAATTTTGATCACAAAATGATATTAATTGTAGAATCCAGTCGAATGTTGATTATGAAGAAGGGTGCAAAGCAAACCTGTCTACGGGAGCCTTGATTATAAGAAAATGGTATGTGCTATATAGAAAACAACCCTGAGACTTCAAATAATATTTAAAAATGATGATTGTCTGCCTGCCTTAATTATGAGGCATTAGATGAAATCTATCGGAATTAATCAAATAAAATGGCGGAAACCTAACTGAAGATGTTTGACCGAGAGACTCAAACTTAGGACTTTGAAGCTAATGCTTAGTGCTGTATGATGCAGGCAGTTGAAGAATAAATTGGCAGTAGGTATGTAAATGAACATATAGGAGAGGTTGTATGTGAGTATGATATTGTGAAACAGTCGCTATGATAATGTATAACGTATCTTCTGAAACGTTGTGCTGTAGCAAGGAAGTATAAATGAGACGATTTTGAAAGCATATTAATCAGAGTAAGAAAGGCTTATAAAACATTTTATGGTAATAATAGAAGATATTGAGCTTAAGAATCGGCTATCTGGGGGTGAATGTCGTGCTGTAATTATGATGGCACGGAAACTTTGGATTTGATGGCAATAGATATTGGTAAAGGCAGAACATAAGGGATATGATGTGGTATTTGACTACACTGAATTACCTCGTAGAGGCTGTTCGTTGGTGAATTTAAAGGAGTTTATAAAAGATGATCTCCATGAAGTAATATTGAAGTGGCATTAGCTACCTCAAGTAGTTAGCAAATGACAAGTAGGTTAGAGAATTGATCCTGATTCATGTCTATTTTACCTGCGATTTTACTAGTGTTTTTGTCCAAAAGAAATGCCATAGCACAGGTGTTAATGATTTTACTAGGGTTAAAGTGGAAAGATATTAAAAAGGGTCGCTGGCTGCCCATTCTATTTGGAGTTTTGGAGATTAAATTCCAGAGCTTTTGATTAGATGGCTTATGGCATCAGGTGGAGTCAGGATAAGTTGGAACTTATAGAGGTGTTGGCTTCCCGTTTTTAAATAAATAACAGAGAAAATACAATTAGATAAACAATCTGAAGTCAAACAAGTATTTTAGTAGAATATATATGAGAGATGACGTCCTTTGGCAATCATGTTTTAGAGAAGTAAAAGAAAGAGAAAGGTTTTTTTAAAACAGACAAAACATTTTAGTGAAGATTATATTTTAGAGATGCCAACTACAGC